>JAHWFP010140788.1:0-25437 GCA_023313725.1 Lithobius niger | reverse complement strand
TCCATTGTATGGCCGAGTGAATTTCGGTCGAATGGAGCCCTGGTCACCGGTTGTGACCTTAATAACGGGTTCAGTGAGTTATCTTTATTCCAGTGGAGGATGTGGCCATAGCGATTAAGGCGCTATGCAAGTGATCTGGGGGCGAACTGGGTAGCTGGTACGAATCCGGGTCATGCCACTCCGACGAAACGTAAGTGCATAAAGGTGGCTTACTGAACTACGTTATTTCTAGTGTATGATTTTCGCTGTTGGCTTAATTTCCAATTTTCCTTAATATTAATTTCCAATTTTCATTAATATTAATTTCCAATTTTCCTTAATATTATTTCCAGCGATTTATGTCTATTTCTTTCTCCTTTTTTGAGCCTTGTGAGTGTATGATTTGTCTTCCCTCTCCATTGTCTATGGCCGAGTGAATTTCGGTCGAATGGAGCCCTGGTCACGGTTGTGACCTTAATAACGGGTTCAGTGAGTTATCTTCATGCCAGTGGAGGATGTGGCCATAGCGATTAAGGCGCTATGCAAGTGATCTGGGGGCGAACTGGGCAGCTGGTTCGAATCCGGGTCATGCCACTCCGACGAAACGTAAGTGCATAAAGGTGGTTTACTGAACTATATTATTTCTAGTGTATGATTTTCGCTGTTGGCTTAATTTCCAAATTTCCTAAAAAGTCAATGTGCGCTTAAACAGATGCGCCTTTTTCTTCGTTAGTCCGCGCTAACACTAATCCCGACGGTTGGCTGAGCCAATGTATTAAGCACGATCTCCAAGTGCCATGTACAGTATTGGACAATGAAATTTAGACAGTTCAGAAGGGGCAACTACAAGTCTACATCGATTAATCATGCCTTATTTTGGGAAATCCTTACATATTACGAGGTTGTTAAATTCAATAAACGAATAATAATAACCGTAAAATAAATACAATACTGTGTCTGCTATTGCAACTGAAAAAAAAAAATAAAATTTGTTGAACACAGAATGAAGTAAGTCAATCTGTTAAACTGCGAATCTCTATTTGTGGAATCTGGATAGGCCAAGAAAATGTGGTGGTTTGTTCAGTCTCAGGAAAAAAGAATCATTATGCGTGACAAAACCTATCTGTAACGTATTCAATTGACTTTAAAATACTCCATTACTCCATTCAGTTATAATATAAATGGAGCAACAGTTTTAATAATGATTTTATTTGAAAATCAATTTTAAGGTCAATTTTTCGGTTTTATTTTAAAGAAATGCATTCAAGAAACGTTGAATATAGGAATAAAAAAAAGCCGTGGAAAGACAAGCCTAGGAAAAAAAAAACTGGGAAAAACAGCCTTGCAAAAAAAAAAATAAAGATTTCTGCAGAACGAAAGCCCAACGAAAAAGGAATGGATAGTAAACTGCCAATGGAAAAAATATGCCATTAAAATAAAAACAAAATGTCGGAGATAACCATAGGAAAATAGGCGAAGGAAAACAATCCGAGTAAAAAACTGAGGAAAGACAAAGAAGAAGGAAAAAAACAAGTTTCCTAGAGAAATGACCTATAACCTAGGTTTGTTAATATCTCTAATGCGTGGTGTAGTGACAACCCGGACTACTGCACTGTGACTGAGGTTGGCACTAATGACCTAGTTGTCGACGCGCCATTAACCCTCAACCCCCCTCCCAACCCAAACTATAAAAACAAAAAACAAAACAAAAAAAAAACACTAAACAAAACAGTAAACAGTTTCCTTCTGTTTTCTCCGGGGGCCTTTTTTTACGTGGTTCCTTTTTTCCTTTGACTTTTTTTCAGTCTTCACTTTAGTTTAACCCACATCCGGAGTTTCATTTTCAGCAGTGTGTTGCCAACAGTTGTTATTAGTAGAGGTTTAACATTGTTTATTCTTCCCGCGCGAATCCCCCCCCCTACCTCCGCCTCCCTAACGCGAAGCGCGATCTGATTGAGAAGTGTCCGAGGGACCATGCCGAGAAATGAAGCTCCTGAGTTAGAAGCTCCTCTAACTATAAGTTGAATTAAGTCGAATTGGCGATTATATTATTAAGAAACCGTAAGCCGATCTGGTTGAACGAATACCGACCATTTTGATATTTACGTGACCTCGTATTCCGTGCTCCCTCTCCATTAAGAGGTTGCCTCAGTATTTATCGTCGCTTTTAGGAATCAAAGTTAAAGTTTGGAACTGAATGTTTCACGACAGTCTGACCACAAAACATGGGACAATTCAACCTCGCACAAAAAGTTTTCAATATCAACTTGCGTGTTGCGAATTTGACTTCAACGAATGCAAGCCCCAACGACTTTTTTATTTATATTTTTGGTTGGTTTGAGGCAGGGATTACCCCCATGGTCCTCCTCCCCACCCCCTCTCAGTGATTCCACCTCTGGTTTAGTCAATAATTAAAGGACTAAAGAGAAAACTAAGACCAATGTTTTCGGAATTTTCATTTTTTTGCAGATTGCATTTTATCGGTGAATATTACTTTCCAAAGTAAAATCATTAACACTATTTTCTTACACCCACAAAGGATAAAAGCGCATTACGCCAATGTTTAAACCGCACCAGGCCTTGTCCTATCCAGACTAACTTATTAAAGCTCAGTCTGCAAGTCGGTGCTCACTTCGAACGCCCCTACCTGCAGGCGCGAAGTGGACTCGTCGGCCTATTGTGTCTAACAGCTAAAACAGACTTAATGTCATACTTATTCGTTATAACAGTTTATCATTAGCCAACCTGCAACATGAAATATCCATATTCGTCATTTCTGAAAGCACTATCTTAAAACAATCGAACTTTCGCAGTCATTCACGCCCTGGAGGAAGTAATCCATAGAGGACAAAGCAGAGAAGCCAACATTTTTCTGTCTAAATTTCATTGTCCAATACTGTACATTGTACAGCGCTGGAGCAAGATCGGACTTCTTCAACCTTCTTGCATTCTGATTAAGCACGATGCTATTCAAAGAAGAATAGGTGCAAGTCCTATCCAGGTATATTTCGTTCTTTGATGCTACTCGAACATCGTGTCAACCAGGAGCCAGGTACGTGCCTTTTACACGAACCAGTCAGCATTAACGCTAGTCCCGGTTTACCCAACTAATTGGCCTGAATACTTTAGCACGTTGTGTCAACTGTTGCGAAAAGGTGCCATATACAACATACAGACCACAATGCCACACGGACTACGACTTCAAGCTAATACTAGTGTAGTTTTTGCTTCTTTGCTGAAAACGCCTCCCCAAAAAGTATAAAGCTACAAACGGCACTGGTTGGTGTCAAACATTAACCGAATGACAAATTTCAAGCAAATCGGTCGCATCAATTATTACATCTGAGCGAAATCACCTAGCAATAGCTTCCAATTTTCTTCAAATCACGGGCAAAGAACTGGTAATTGATTTCCAGTAATTTTAGCTGTAATGTTTCGATGCATTGTACACTCTAACGATGAGAGATGCAAAATAAAACCAATACTCCTTCCTCATTCTGACCATTTTCGACTTAGACATGTGCTTATATTTTTACAATTAAATGAACTGGAAATAAACTGCAAGTTCTTTGTAACGTAATTTACTGGAAATGAATAACAGTGCAGAATTATTCGAACCAGCGAGTTCTTTTTCACTAAATGGCCTGTCATCTTACCCATTTCTCCAAGCCCAGTTGGGCATCATTGCAGTAATAGGGAGCTCGTATGTTCGAATCCTTGTTGTATGATTCCATAATAAGGTTTACCGAATCTTAGCTAATATTACCATACAATTTGTGCTGTTGTGTTTCCTTTGCACCTACATTTATTCGCAGTGCTAGAAAGGTTTGAAAACTGTATTTGGTGTGAATTCAAATACGATCTATGTTCTCTTGTTTTAGTGTTTATTGCTGTAGGTTGACGTCACTGACTGCTGTTTTCTATCGTCATTGTTCGCTAGCTGTTAAATGTTGATGTGCTGTTAAAACACACTATTACAGGAATATTTTTCCATACGCGAACTGTAGCAATTTTGTGAACTGTACACTTGTTTTCAGAATTATTTACCAACAATCCGAATGTTACCGAGGCAAATACAGAGGGGGCTATAAGAGTGGCTGCCAATTTCCCTTAACATGCACCAATCTCTCAGATTGCTTGCAAGTATTAACATGAGTATTACAAAGATATAACGGATTGTTATTGCAAATAAACCAAATATCACGGAATTACTAAGCTTCATACTGCAGAAGAAACGAGGATTATTGTCCGAGTTTAAGACGATTACCAAATTAATCCTACCAACTGCTTTTCTTGAGTTCCTTCTTATAAAAAACTATGCGTATCAACTTTCCTACAGGCTATCCAAATATACCAGAAGTAGAAGATAAGTCTCATAGAAGAAACAAAAACGTGAATGTTATCCAGTTTGGGATTTCATCAAATTAATCATCCTACCAACGGCCTTTGTTTCATCCCTTCCCACGAAAGGCTATCCATATCAATCTTCCATTTAAAGCCTATCCATATAACACAGGAGTAGAGGATAAGCTCATACTGTAGAAGAACGAAAAACGTGACTTGTTATCCCAGTTTAAGATGGTCATCATATTGATCATATACCAACAGATGCCATCGTGTGTGTGGATTAGTAGGTATTAGAGTTGTCGTCTGAAGAAAGTAAAAAAAAAATGTATGGATTAAAGGGGCTTGTTACTATGTTGGCTTTATTGTCTGACTTAGCAATATTAGTTCAAAGCATGGGCACAGTAAGGAATATAGTTAATATCTGGACTATCCCTCCTCCCCACACGCACATTAGGAAGTACAGCAATATTTGAGTAATCAGGGCTTTACGAATATATTCGAAGCAATCTAAGTAAAGTATCTAGGAACCCAATAAAGAAGTGGAATGCCTGAGGCCTTTAGATGTGACTGGTTGAAGTAGCAAATTCCCTCCTTAGCATGTTGCATAGTTCCAAATTCTCCTAATACCATCCACCCCTTGCTTAAATGTCGAAGTCTCCAAAACTTTGTATTGAAAATCAAAAAAGGATTCAAAAGTGGTGGTGTAACAATCGATATTTTTTCATTTTATACTACTGTGTAATTAACAGGAAGTGTTACGATATTTGGTGTGAAGATTTGGCGAAGAGTTTGCTGAAATAATTATTTTATAAAGCACATTTAATAAATATCTTTTTTCTCCCGAATTTTGTGAATGCATGCACACAGCATAGTACACTAACAAAACTGCTAATAAACTACAATGCTCGTTGAAAAGGTATCGATTATTTCTTTTAAAGTAGTACTTCTTTTTTAACGTTCTGAAAATAAAGAGGTTAAATGCCTTCTGAAAATTCCTAACGTTATGGCGTATATATGGCCATAACGTTATAAAATTTAATGTTATGTAAATTTAATGTAAAATTTAATGTAATTTAAAAGTTGTGCATTTTTTGTGGAGCAAGATGAAGCTTTGTTTGTAACGTTGGTGGGGATGTTGTAATTTAAAAGTGGCTGAAGAACATAACGACAGTCTGAAACTGGTAAAACCTCTCTAAGTGGTGGCATTTTATTGCTGGCAACTGTTGTTGATCATAAAGCAAAGGAACGGCCAAAGTTATTCCCTGAAAAACACAAACCCTAAACATCTTTCTTTTGATTAATGAAGAGGTCTCCACCAATGAAAATGAAGACCATCCAAAAATTCTTTGAATAATGGGGTGCAAAATTTTACCCTACACCTCAAAGAAGAACGGTAATTTTGGTAGGACAATAAACACCAATACGCCATTTACCGCTTAACAAACTTACTTCCGGCCCAGGCTAAGTATTAAACGAAGGAGACGGCCATGTTGCGAGAAGGAGACGCCCATCTTAAAGAAAACACGCGGAGACGGCCGTGCCGCAAGTAGTGACGTTTATTACCTTCACCAGTCAAACAGGGTCTTTGAAAACCATAAGCCAAACTCAACCAAACTCAACCAGTCTGAAGGCAGAGGGAAGTTTGTTCATTGGTATTGTGTGTGTTAACGATTCCAAACTGTCTCCAGATGGATGAGTTTGGATTAGTAGTAATTGAAGGTGCCCATAGACTAACCGAACGCTTTAAACATACCGAAACGGACAATGGGAAAACGGAAACTCACAAAAATACTAATCGCCGTTTATTATAGTTTTTTCTTGTCGTTTTTTTATGAGTTTGTTGGTTTTTTTTACAGGGTAGAAGACATAGCTAGTGTCACTCTTTCTCCAACAATGCTAAAGATTTGGTTGAAACAAATACCAGCTTTCAACGATTTACCACCTGAGGACGCAGTCGTCAAGTAAGAGGAAACGCACAGCATCTTGGGGATCGAAGCTAATTAGCGTAACTAACTCAAATTGATCACAATAAGAATACAAATTAATCGCCTTACAATCACTATCGTATGTCAGATTACGACATTAAAATAATTTTAAGATAAATCAGCACTGGCTGATCAAGTTTTACTTTTTTTAGTCCAACATTCAATTTTAAAACGAGTTGTAGTTACGAGTAACGCTAAGTATAACGCATATGTTTATGTTTCTAGAAGCGATCTGAGCGGCCGCGTAGGCTTAAAGGTTATTCCATGGTTCACGTTTCCTGTAATGAACTGAATATGGTTTGAATCGAACACAGAATAAGTTCTTCAACTTCGGATGTTGGCCACGCACGAGTATTTCGTAAATTTCCGAAGGTTTTGTCGCTGTAGCGGTGGTTACCATGGTAACGTTATCAGCAATCTAGCGTAATTGTGGTAAACACGCATAACTTCTGGGTAAGATTTCGAGCTGCGTGTAGGCCTGACTTGCTTTAAAACCACACGAAACGCGATCGTTTTTTTGGTGTGAACTTGTCCGTCAGTAGCATAAATGTTGAAACAAGAAATTTCCTCGAGCGAAGCGAAGCTGACATGACCCGGGAGGGTCTTGTAGTGGTACGGATGTTTCACAACCATTTTTTTTTCTGGTTTTCAGGCGAGAATCATCTATCCTCATTAAAAAATGCGGTTTATGCTTGGTTGGTAGGTTGGGGATGATCATCTTCTCCTTTGAAAGTAGATGGCTACAAATATGAGAAGTTTGTCAAAAGAAAGCAAATTAACTTTGTCAACAAACGTTTGTGATGATCTTTGTTTAATGACGCATTATTATCTTTTGATGTTTTTACAACTATTTCGCCATTGGGGATAGGGCGAAATATACAAAAACGTTATAGCACACAAAACAGGACGTAAATAAACATTCCTAAAATAAATGAAACAAGAAAACCTATGATCTAAGGCATAAGAATTTATAGGGATTTGGTGGTACTAACACAAATTATAGGAGAAATTATGGCCGTGTCAATATGACTCAACAGTAGAACGTCGGCCTTTGGTTTCAAAGGTCGTGGGTTCAATTCCCCGCTCAGGCACTCTGGCATATAAGCCCAAAAAGCAACGTAAATAGGTTTGCATCTGTATTTAATTATAGGCGACGTGCGGTTCCTGGTGTTTAGCTCTGGCGTTGCTTCTACTGTGCAATTACGCAACGCAATTTATTTATATATAATCTGTTCACAACAGGGATCCAGTTGCAAAATTAGTAGCAAGACTCACTAACATAAACAAAGAATATGAAGTGTATGCACAAGTTATGGTTTCTTTATGAACAGAACATTACGAAAAACGCGCACTACAATGATCACGATCGTTTTTTTGGTGTGAAATTGTCCGTCAGTAGCATAAATGTTGAAACAAGAAATTTCCTCGAGCGAAGCGAGAAGCGAAGCGAAGCTGACATGACCCGGGAGGGTCTTGTAGTGGTACGGATGGTTCACAACCATTTTTTTTTCTGGTTTTCAGGCGAGAATCATCTCTCCTCATTAAAAAATGCGGTTTATGCTTGGTTGGTTGGGAATGATCATCTTCTCCTCTGAAAGTAGATGGCTACAAATATGAGAAGTTTGTCAAAAGAAAGCAAATTAACCCGTTCGTTGTGTAGGCGTATTTTTAAAGTCCGAGCTGGGTCTTAAACGACCGAAATTAACGAAAAATGACCATTTGCAACAAGTGACAACAATCACCCAACAATGCCTCAACAATACATGGCGTCATGATTGTTGCCCAATTTTTTTCTGGAACGTCCATCAACAATGGTCTGGCGTCAACAGACCAACGAGGAGCGATTCACTAAATTGTTGTTCTTAGTAACAATCAGTAAAGACGCGTAGCTTTTCGAAGTACTATTTTATTACCCGTTTTAAACTTGGAGTTATTCATTGAAAGTCTATATACTGACAAATCCAGGACAAGAGAATAATTGTTTAGCAGTAACACAAAGACAGAAAAAAATTAAATGCTAAATACTAAATTACGTGTAGAAAATATATTCACACCAGTAAAGGGTGCCAAGAATATTATTACGTCTGCATCTGTATCATTTCAACCAGCAATATTCGAGCATTAGTGTTTACGTAAAGTTAGTTAGCCGGTTCTTTCCTTATTTGTGCTAAAACACGAGCAGGTTTGGATAAGAGTTATTGTCGTGTGTAGGCCTAACTTGCGTTCAAACCGTGGCGTTGTCACTTGACGTTCTTCAGTTGTTTCGCCAAGTGAGGGGTCATCAGAAAGAGAGCCGTTGGAGAATGCTGTACTGAGCAGGACGTAAAGGAAAAAAAAATTCTTAAAAAGAGTGAAACAAGAAAACCCGCGTAGTGCTACCGGTAACACTTTTCAAGTGATGTGTGGTTATATTAATTCCAGTAACGATTCTGAGGTAATGTTTACGCTTATTGAGTGAGCGAAGCGAACGAAATCAGCGTTCGTCATGGGAAACAGCACTTTTTCCTAAATACATTTAGTAAGTAATATAGCCTAAATATACCTAGATACAGAATGCTAACATTACAACTCTGGAATGACATTATTTGACCATTTTTAGTTTTGTTTACCACTTGTATTATGAACTGATGCACTAAGAAAAACGCGCACATTATTCGGATCACTTCCTTGAACATTTGTTTCATAATTTTTGCTAGGAGTGTTTGTCAGCACCATACGAGTTTCACAAAGAATTCTCCTTGAGCGCAGCGAGACGTGGCGGAATGAGCGAGCGAACCGAGCGACTCCGCTAGTCACACATTAAGTGTTAAAATAATATTGATCAGTCAGACGATTATCTATTGTACGACTATCCATTATCCTTTGAACCGAGTAAACAGTTTCGTTACTTCAAGCCAAGGCCGAGTGGGATGAAATGTGATTCTTGCCTCTCAGCTTAACACCAGTTCATGTGCGTGCCTGGAAGTTACTAAGCGCTGCTTTGGTAAAGTATTAGTCTAGCAATTGTGAATCACCCGACTTGATGCCAGCCAGAAAACGATTCCAACATCTTCTATCTCAGACGTCCTTGTGATAAGTGGTGTAGTATGAAGAGAGAGTTACAAAATGTGCATTCCCCTGCCTGTGTAACTGGTTAAACAAAATAAAAAATAAATGGGCATGGTATTCCATTATGATTCGTCATTACTCTATGAAATAATATCTCCTAAACGTTCCAACATCTTCTCTTCGTGGTGAGCTAAAGTCGACAATAAAAGAAAATTATTTTTAAATTTAGTCCTGTTTCGTGCCAGTAGATGGCGTTGATTGGTGGACAGTTCCGCTTCGTTACATTTGAACAGTCTCTTGTTAAAAATAATAAACTAATTTTATTTCTTTTTTTAATGTCAATGATTGATTACTTTTGGATGAATACTTGCACATTAATGAGAAATTCCGTTGATTTGCATTTACCTGTAAAGTAAGTTCTTTTGGCTGCTAATAGAGATATTACTCAAAAAAACGTAGCAACAAACTATGGAGAACGGCCAAATAAAAACATACGACTTGGCAATTTTGCTGTTGGTGAATTATATATTTGTAATCGAATTATGACAATAACGGTTTAGGTGAGGTATAATCGGTTTGACTGTAGTAATTATACAAATTGTATTTTAAATTCTTATTTTGAAACTAGGGGGGGGGGCAGTCATGAATTAAGTTTATGGACACACTTTTCCCGGCATATTGTTCCCGACACTTTTCTTGCTCGTGCCTCGTACATCTTATTGTGAGCCGTATGGTAGTTGATCGACCGCTCCCTCCCGGCTGTACATGCCATGCTGGCAGAATGGAAGAGTACACTTGCAAGGCGGGAGTAAGGAGGGGGAAGTGATTGTTCGGTCTTTCTTTCTTAAAGAACCAGACCCAGACCCAGTAAAGACGCATATATACTTGTGTTTTATTGAAGTAATTTTTTCTTAGGAAAGTAGATCGTGAATGCAATATTTAATTCATTAGTAGACTGATCTATAAATTTTACTCGCACTTCCCCTTGGCCTCTTCCCCTCCTTTTCTGCTCTTCTCCCCCCACCCCTCCCTACTGCAAATTAATCTCCGTGATTGTCTCCCGGTCATAGCCTCTCCCGGTGTTTGGTCTTCTTAAGAAAGTCAGTCGCATTTGGAATATTTCATTAGTACACCCAGACCCATAAAAGACGCATACTTCTGTTTTATTGAATGCTAAAAAACCGTTTCACTGAAAAAGTCCGCATTCAGTACGCAAGCTACCCCCTGCTGCAAGGTAATCTCCGCGATTGTTTCCATCAACTTAGGGCTGCACGCGCACTGAGCGACTTGGCGGCGCGGCCAGGTTGCTGCAGCCAATGAAAATGATTAGTGCGTGGTTTTACATAAATGGTAAGCATTTTCATTGGCTGCAGCGACCTGGCCACGCGGCCACGTCACTCAGTGTGCGGGCGGCTTTAGCCCCACCGCTCACACAGCGGCCAAGCTGCGCGGCCAGTTTGCTGCGGCCAGTGAGAATGCTTACCATTTATGTAAAACCACGCACTAATCATTTTCATTGGCTGCAGCAACCTGGCCGCGCCGCCAAGTCGCTCAGTGCGCGGGCGGCCGTAGGAACAATTCACGTCTGCACCACGCACTACCAAATTGTTGCAACTAATTTTTCCTTCATTTGCTTCATTCACTTTAAAACAATTCAACTTCGCTGTCCAAGTCTCCATCTACGAAAGAAATGCGCCTTTCCATCGTACCTGGCTGCCAATTTCGAGGACCATTATGGGGCCTTGAAATTTACAACTTATCGTCGTTTTCTTTAAAGTAGTTCGGTCTTAGCTGAAACACTAATTAGTTTTTTTTTTTACCTTAACAACGAAAGTCCAACAGTCAAAACTTATAGCCCGCCGACAATGCCACAATCACGCGACCAGCCATTGTTTGCAAGGTAGCAATGATTGGCGACGTGCATCACATTTCTAGTCATATTCAAAGCTATTGTTGAACGTGTTTTTACAGTAATTGATTTTCACTCGCTTTCTTACTTTGCCGGAATAAGTATTATATAAGTAGATGCCACGGTTATTCTAATTTATTCGAGTTCTTTAACCATGTGTATCATTACCTAACTCTATTGGAACAGTCCTGGAGTAAGTGTTAGCGATGTGACCAAAGCCTGCTTACCACTGATCTGTCTGTATTCATCCGCGAGCTCCAACTCAAACAATGATGCAGAAATAGCATAATAATTCATTCACGCGATTATTTTTAACGGTAATAATTTAATAACTAGCGGAGTCGCTCGCTTCGCTCGCTCAATCCGGGTCGTCTCACTCCCCTCCTCCCCCCTCCCGGTCTCGCCCCCCCCTCATTAAGTTGCCGTTCGGTCGGTAGATGGCATCGTATGTTCGCGCTTGCTGGACGTTGCGTTCTGGGCGCAGCTACTATCTCAGCGGGCCTTGGCTGCTATACTCTTATAATTTGCCGTTCCGTCGGTAGATGGCATCATATGTCCTGCTTGCTGCTGCTGGCTGTGCTGCAGATGCAGATGACTGCTTCGTATGTCCTGCTTGCTGCTGCTGCTGCTGGCTGCGCTGCAGATGCAGATTACTGCTGCTGGCTGCCTTGCGGATTTTGTGTAATTATATATATAGATTTGTAGGTAGTGTTACACTATAGCATGTCTATATTGTTAATACATTTATTGTTTAATACTTAATAGTGTGTGTTATTCGGGCAGATGACCAGGAGTGGTTAACGCTCGTTAAACCCTTTGAAACCCTTTTAGTGTGTGTTATTTCTGCATTACCAAATTTTATTAAACAGGAATGATTTTTCTCTTTCAAAAATGTTCCTGAATATGGCCGTATTGGTTTGGCCTTTAAATAGACCGTTTTCAGGAGCGTTAGGTAAACAGGTGGGATCTGGAGGAGGGGAAGAGGGAGGGATAACAAACTTACGGATGTCTGACTTCAATCCTTATGTGTCGCTTTCAAGCCAAAGTTGTCAAACTTTCCGAAAACTCATCACAGTCAAGCCTGTTCAAACACTGATTTCGTATGGCCAAATTAACACACGTTTCCTCCAATAATGAACGTCCTTCTCCCTCCCCCCACCCCAAAAACAATAGCCTATTGTCTCGTTCAATGACCAGGCCAGGTGTTAGCCAAGCTGTGACGCTGATGTTTACGAAAAGCAAACTGCAAATCCGGAGTATACGTCTCATTGTCGTCCGTGAGAAATTTGGTAAGAATCGTATTCGTTTACGGCACGTGTCACTTTTCAACAGGTGCAATGTCGTCATTTCGACAAAATTCTAGAAAGCGTAAATTCGTCGCATTTTTACGTTCAGTATTGGATTTTGAATTTTGAACACACCAAATGTTGTACTGAATTCTGCATACGATTTAACCGTTCCTGGCAGACGCCAACGTTTGTGCAAACAATTTTCCATCGTTGAAATGGCACAACGTTGCATTGTTGGAGCACGTTTCTAAGCTATAGTAGGTTCGAATGAGGCAATTTCAATTTATTTCTAGCAAGCCTCGGCCATATGCCATGTGCCATATAATGCGAATGAGGCAACTTTCTTACGAAACAATGCTAATTGTAACAATGGAATTTTCATCCCGGAAAAAGCGCTGCATCAATGCTAGTGTGGAAAAGAAGTGTTCAAAATTCAATGTTCAATGAATCGCAGCAAGGCTGTCGATTGAATAACGGTTGTGATCGTATGGTGTTTTCGCACCTTCAATAATGCATGCCACAGTTCACGGTTCAACAACATCGTAGTATCAACAGCATTATTGCAGCCAAGCCTGCATGTCAGCTTTACATTAACTATTCGTTGATATTTTTTCCTCCTTCACAGAATGGTATGAAGCGTTAACCATTGTTCGGATTTCGTTTGCGTGGCGCAGTCAAACACCAAACACTTAAGCCCTAACCAGACTGGCTACTCGCGGCTGCACGCCGACGTAGTATGGTGTAAAAAAGACTTCAATATTCGTCCTTAACGCAACCCCAACCACACGATTGCTGCAATGTTGACCTTGTAGACACGTAGTTACGCATAGCTTCGCACGAAATGTTCTTCTGTCTGGAGAGGCCTTTACTTTGAACTCGGCTCTGCAACGATAGATATCTTCGGACACGCCGCCCAGCAATCGTGTTTCTTTTGCAAATCCACGAATACATTTCTTTGGATCATGTTGACGCGGTTGGCTGTAGACATTCATTACAGGTTGCTTTTGGGAACTCGAAAGGCACCTGCAGAAGCCATCGATTGAGCTATTGTTGTCATCGCCGCCATCTTGGAACTACTTCCGTTTGGAAGACAAGTGGCTGTCAAAGTTTGCGATCTGCTAAAAAATGCTAATCGACTATTTTCGTGCGTTTCATGAAACTTATGTACGGTCAAATACCGTACTTGATAATAATAATAATAAGGTTTACTCTAAGCAAAAAGTGGGAGTGGGGTTACAGAAGGGCAGGCCAGTAATATACCGTTCCCATAGTTAAAAGGAAAAGAGAGAATAATTGAAATTGTATTATGTAATAGTTATAGTACCCCTGACGAACTGTATGGGATTTATCACCCGATGGGCGATATCCCGAACATGGCCAATCCGCGAGAACTACGTCAAGATGACGTTCGAGGCCGAAGGCCAAGACGTCATCGCGACGTAGTTCGAGCGGAATGGCCACGTGAGGGATATCGCCCATCGGCTCATAAATCCCATACAGTTTGCCACGGGTTCTATAACTAATTTATCGTACGGTCTGTAACTATTACAATGAAAAACAAAATTGGTGGGGTAATAAGCTATGTTAGTTTATGCAAACTTTGTGTCGTCACTTTGTTTTGCTGCAGTCAGATTTGCGGCCGATACCATTCGAGCGAGATGAGGGTGAGCGGGGGTAGGCTATGTGTCTAGAGGGAGATTTTATTTTAATCGTATAGGAGAAACACGTTTTTTTTATATTTTTTTTTTTATCTTGGCCCACATCACGGAAACTTCATCATGTAAAAATTACGTCGTACTCATTAAGTTCACGTACGTGGTGTTTTAAAATTTTTTTTTAAATCATGTCATTCACGTAATGAGTCGTCCTTCTTCAATTTGCATAATGTGCTTTCTGAACAGTGGGTTCTTCGCGTTTGTCATTCTCTGTCATTTCATGGAAGTAGTACCCTACGCCTTTGGTACTTTTTAATGGAAAACGTTGATTTGGACCTCAGCGAAGATTAATAGTGCTTAATAATGCCCAAGAAAAAATTCGGCATTCAACTTTAGTGTCACTGGCAATTCAGAGGTAACTGATTCCTGCAAACAGTTATGTGCTAAAGTGTGGGCAGGCAGTTAGAATGTTGTGGGTGTATTTTTATTTCGGGGTGGGGGGGGGATGAATAGCGTAACGCTTAATTTGAGGAATGAAATTTCATGTACAGTTCGTATGTTCTTTTAGTTGGTGTTTTCGAAAGGTCGACGCAAGTTCTCGTAATTTTTTGAGGAGGTAGGGGGACGGAGGGAAACAGCGTAACGCTTCATTTTGAGGGATGACATTTACTGTACAGTTCGTATGTTATTTCAGTTGGTGTTTTCGAAAGGCCGACGCAAGTTCACGTAATTTTTTTGATTTAGAGTCGCCAGCTGGTTTTTTTTTTGGGGGGGGGGATTAATAAGTATTTAAAGTATTCAATTGTCTTGTCTGTGTTTCGAAATGTAGAACTGCTTTATAAAACCCTGCGTAAATTAATTTGCTTTTATTTTGTTGCGTAATAAAAGAGCACGGGCGTCAATTATTTTTTTCAAACAAGGAACGAAGGTAGGCTACGATTTTATTTTGTAGCAAACATTATTTGCAAACTTTTGGTTGACATAAAAAAATCAAATTAATTCTCGCATGGGTTTTATTAAGGAATTCTACCTTATGAAAGTATAGACAATGTCTTATCACGACACCACTGTGCATGGCATCCATATCACCCATATCACACTTTAGTGTGGTGATCCACAGTAAAGTGTGGCGATATGAATATCATGCACTGTAAAGTGTGGTGATATGGGATATATCGCTGTGCGTTTTTAGCATTGTGAAAGGTAGGGACCATACGATAAGGGAAAGTTATAAAAAGAGTTAGTAAGTCCTTTTAAGGAATTTGTCGAGGTCACAGCTAAGTAGCTTTCTCTTGAAGATTGAGACTGACGTGGCAGAGACTGCCTCCTCGGAGAGCGAGTTCCAAATTGGAACCACAGCACGGCAAAGAATGATTTCCGACAATCCAGGTGGGTGAGCTCGACACGCAGCTTCCGTGAATGGCCTCTGGAGGACGAAAAGGATGTCTGCTCAAAAAAGGGTAGATCGATTGGTAATAACCCATGTAAAATCTTAAAAGTCATTATGAGGTCCGCTCTGACCCTACGTAATTCTAAAGATTCCAATCCGGCCTTACGAAGGCGAGAGCCGGCCTGAAGAGTCTTGAAACCAGGCAGGCTTTTGGTGAAGGTGCGCTGCACCGCCTCAAGGCGATCAATGTCACCCAGTAGGTGAGGGGACCAACCTGGGCTCGCGTATTCCAGAAGGGGTCTTACAAAGACCTTAAAAGCCCAGACCCGTCTATGAATGCTAGTGGCCCCAAAGCATTTCCTAATCATTGCCAGTTTGCGATAGGCTGTTGCTGCAATCTTCATGCAGTGAGTAAAAAACGATAAGTCCTTAGAGAACCAGATCCCCAGGTCACGGGCACAATCAACAAATTGTAAGTGGGCTCCACCTAGGTCGTAGGAAAAAGAGGAATTAGAGGCGCCCACATGAAAAACATAGCATTTAGCTAGCGAAAGGGGCAACTGCCATTTAAGCGACCATTGATATACGAAGTTTATATTAGATGAAGATGATAGCCGTTCAAAAAACAGGTGATGGTAGATCCTGTTTTGACGTCATAGCGAATTTGAAACGTGTCGCCATAGGTGTCTCACCAGGAAAAGATAGATCATTTAGAAATACGACGAAGAGTAGGGGGCCCAAGACGGATCCTTGCGGCATCCCACTTGCCACACTGTGGCAATTCCGATTGAATTGATTCTATGACAACTTTCTGCGTGCGGTTCGAAATGAATGCCCAGCTCAAGTGAAGTAAGTCTCCTGAAATTCAGAGAGCAAGTAATTTTAACAAGCAGTTTAGAGTGGACGACCGACTGAAAGGCTTTTTTGAAATCATAATAAATAAAATCTGATGGAATGCCGATGTCGAGAGCACTCGTCAGCTGGTCCAGGTACAGAAGAAGTCGCATGGTAGAGGATCGACCTGGTAAGAAGCCAAATTGTTCATTGTCCATGGAGAAAAACGAAAGCATCTGGGTTCGAATCATCGCTTCCATAATTTTTCATGGTACAACAGTAAGGGCTATGGGACATAGTTATGGGGATCGGAATGGTTACCCGTCTTAAATATTGGAATTCCATTCGCCGTACTCCAGCATTCTGAGATTTTTCCTAGACGGAAGGAGAGGTTGAAAAGGAATATTAGAGCCTCACCGATTTCAAGGTAAATTTGTTTATAAAAATACGACGAACGTCCATCTGGACCGATTGCATGACTGGGTTTGAGTGCTGACAATGCTTTAAGTATGAGTTGTCGGGTAAAAACAATACAACTAAGAAATGGTTTGGACGACGCCGGAAAATTGCGTTCAGTATCATTTGGTAGTAATGCTAGGTTATCATCAGTGACTCCGTTAGATACAAACATAGTATTAAATAGGTTCGCCTTGGCTGTGTTTGTAGTTGCATATTTGCCATTATATAAGAGTGGCAGTAGGAAGCATCGAATGATCGTGGTAGAAACCTGAATAGTTTCTGAGAGCGTTTCATCCCTAAAGTGTATTGGATGATGCTGGGGAAAACATGTAGTACGGTAAGCCTAACGTCATAATCCATTTTCAACACAGGCGTAAGAGGCTCTATCGCATCGCTAACTCTCTCTCCACTGGCTAATGTGGGTGGATTTTACCATAACTACTCGTTCAATGGTCGTGTAGTTGATAAAAAAAAAAATTTTTTTATCAAAAAATAAATCAAAAATTAAAAGCTTAACTGTTGCATATACAATATTATAGTAACTTGACTGGTTGAGGGATTTTGTCTAATGGATTGTCACGAATGTACATAGATTGAGCTTTTCCATGTGTTCCCATTTTAATAGACGTACTCACAGATTGTATACGTGCGTGTGTGTACGTGCGTGCTTAATTTATGTATTACACAGGCTTTTTTTTTTTAAATATTTGTCTATGTGTTGTTTTACATTTTAAGTCTGTTTCGTGTGAATGGCTATACGTGTATTTTGTATGCGTATATATTTATGAAACTCCTAGATAAGGAAGTTTTTTTTGCCTATGTTTGCGTTTGAAGGTTTCTTTGTTAATTTTAATTCGTATGCGTAATTACGTGTTCATTTTGTTATGTATTTTTTATCTGTCAATTTGTAAGCGTTCTGTTGTTTATGGTGTCTGTTTTGATATGTTTGTGGGTTTAGGTTTACGTTCTGTATCATGTGCGTGATATACGTATGTTGTATTTCGTGTGTGTAATAGCCAACCGTTTTGTTTGTTTGATTAGTGTTGTATGAGTGTGCATGGAGGCTGGCATGTCACAATCCTTGTTCCTGGAATTGGAGTTCAAATTTTAGTTCGCGTGAACTCTAATCCGATTTTATTTGTGTAACTTCACAGCTATGAGTATGGGGATACAGGCTCTAATGTTTTTTTTCTAAATGGCGAAGCAATTTTTTTTCAGTTAAATTAACTGAAGTTTGCTTTTTTTCGCTTTCTAATTACGGTCTGTTCTACCATGTGTGCAGTATGTCCACTGTCCAACGATTTTTTTTAGCGAAAAAAATGGATCATTAAAAATGCGTATTTATGTTCATGTTCCGCCCAACCTTTGTCCCATTTCCATTATTTGACGGCAACACACTAGCGCGTGTCTTTATTTAGCATGTATCATCTCGATAGGTAGTTGATTCTGCATTGTTGCAGGCAGATGCGGCCTTGCAGTGCTGGAAACACCGGTTCTCGTCAGATCACCGAAGTTAAGCAGCATTGGCCCCGATTGGTACTTGGGTGGGTGACCTCTTGAGAATCCATTCCGGGTGTTGCAGACATAGGGCCTTAGGGCTTCGTCGGGCAGATGACCGGGTGCGGTTAACGCTCGCTAAAATCCTTTGACCCCGTTATCTGGCAAACAAACGCGGAAACAGTTCAACTAGCTTCCCAAAGCCCACATTGAAGAACTAAATAAGCGATCAGTCCTGTCGGCCGCCTAATAGTAAGGCCTCAAAATTAAAGCTTCGCACCCTATGGTCGAAAATTTGAAGATTCAATAGAAAACCAAGACCATATCATTTTGGATTTTAGAAGCTAGTTAACCTTTCTCTGGCAGACAATGTTAACTGGAACAAGTTGCCATAACAACGTCACTTTTCCCACGGCTAAGCATCCTAACACCTTGTTCGAGTCAACTCTAATTCGGTTTTGCGTACCTCGCCCGTATTGTTGCCCCATTGGTGTTACAAATGTTGGTGTCACTCCGCCGACTCCTGTCTAATTTCTTAAAATTCTCGTGCCCATTGAACTCGAATAAGCACTGCCTGCCGGCATAGGAGTACAAAGGGGTGGGGACCATATCCCCATTCCCCAACCCTATCTACTCCTATGGTGCCGGCCGTGCTAAAAATTTTGCGCAAAGCTGCTCGTGCTTACAGACTCTTATTGAGAACAGCAAGCTCTTTTCTTGTCACTTATTGTTCTGTTGCCGACGGACCATTATTGATGGACGTTTCCGATAGAAATTTGGCAACAATCGATGACGTCAGGTATTGTTGAGGCGTTGTTGAGTGATTATTGTCGATTTTAGCAAATGTCCTTTTGCGATAATTTGGAGCATTTGTTTTGACACCGTATTTACATTTTAGCCCCTCCATTTCCAGAGGAGTAGATGAACTAACAAGTAAATAAACGAAAAAGCAACATGTTTTTAAGTGATGTAGATTAATTTTAACTCTATGGTTTACACCTCGTCGCCAATTGAGGTATTTGAAGAGTGGCAAGGACGTTACACAGAGACATATAGTAGCGTTTACCTAATATTGGGAAGCAAGATTGGCATGCTGCCTATTCTTTATATACTTAATAGGTTAGCCTAGTTACACGTGCATAATTAGGGCACACAGTGGGAGATAGGTGCAGGGTGCACTGATCAACACGTAGCACATGGACGCTCCGGTGCCCTTTCTTCAACATCGCTGTGACGGTTATCTCTTTCTTCAGCATCGCCAAAATGGGAAATCATGGGGTCCCTTTCTTCAACTTCGACGTGATGGGGGTACCTTTCTTCAGCACGTTTTTCGCTACTTGCTGCCAACACAGCAACAACTGCAGTTGCCACCAATAGCAGGAAGACACAGACCTTCATGATGTTGAGTTAATATCTAATTAGAGGAAATGGTAAACGGCAAAATGAATTAGAAATGCATATTTCAACTAACCATTCAGCATTGTCTGACATATATACAAATATACAAACACAAATATTTGATTGAAAATATTAACTTGCGTTATAGGTTTTTAGCGCCATACTTACATCGTTTCAACTAACGGTATGTTTAATTAGGTCACTGACATGCAGGATATTGTCAGTAAAAGTTTGCTCGCCTGTAGCAGCATATCATTAAAACTGTGCTTAGATTAGGGTACAATGTATAATAGCATTTAACGGATTATGGAATTATTTCGATCTTTTAAATCGTAGCAAATATAGTGGAAATAAAAATTTGGCCACAGCCTAAACTCGAACCATCATCATAGCATGCTTAGCTGAATAAACCAACCAGTAAGCTCCCTGTTTCTTAACGCAAAATGTGTAACGTTCGTGCTATAGCTTAGACTAGTGTGTGTTACTTAAGGACTTTTTAAATAAACATAAATCGCTGGAAATAATACTAAGGAAAACTAGAAATAAGCCAACAGTGAAAAACATACACTAGAAATAACGTAGTTCAGTAAGCCACCTTTATGCTCTTATGTTTCGTCGGAGTGGCATGACCCGGATTCGAACCGGCTACCCAGTTCGCCCCCAGATCACTTGCATAGCGCCTTAGTTGCTATGGCCACATCCTCCACTGGAATAAAGATAACTCACTGAACCCGTTATTAAGGTCACAACCGTGACCAGGGCTCCATTCGACCGAAATTTACTCGGCCATAGTCAATGGAGAGGGAAGACAAATCATACACTCACAAGGTTCAATAAAGGAGTAAATAAATAGACATAAATCGCTGGAAATAATACTAAGGAAAATTGGAAATAAGCCAACAGCGAAAAACATACACTAGAAATAACGTTATTTCGGCTTACTGAACTACGTTATTTCTAGTGTATGTTTTTCGCTGTTGGCTTATTTCCAATTTTCCTTTTACTTAAGGACTTTAGCTATTCAAGTAATATTGTGATGACCGTACACGTGTAAATTCGGGGAAAACACAGTAGACAAAAGCCAGATCCATACACAATAGCCTCCGACTCTTGACCTGTAGAAAGATGATTTGTCAGGACCAGCTTCTGGAATATCTTGGAAAGGTCAATAGAGTTTCTTAATCCAAGGAACTGATTCTTTGGGCCAACTCTAGGTTGTAAGCTTTGTAGTAGCTATCCGTGACCTATAGCCGTTAAACCAGCTATAGCTCACGGATATGTTATTTAATGGCAAAGCGTGACGTCAAGCTAACACATCGTCTTATTTGAGATTTAAAAAATGTTTATTTGATAATTGTATTTGTGAATCGTAATAAATTCAAGAAGGTTAACGTACGACTGATATGTAAATTCTTGAACTGATATTTCCGGTTTAAACTTCCAGTCTACGAAAGTCTCACGTACGGGAGGACGTCCCCGTTACCCAGTCCCAGTCACCGACTTTTGTGTTTAAGGTTAAACCGTATTTCTTCTACTTTATTAGTTTAAATAAGATATGGAGTATAAATGCGTAATTCGCTTGAGTCTCGTAGGTTTTTAGGTGTATTTACAAGGTGTCAGTAGCCTAGTTTTCGTACCGTGGAAAGAAAGGTTGCCGGGTTGGACCATTCCTCCATGGGTGGGGGGACCTTGGATACATATAGTACGCGAGTTTTTTTTTTTGTGTTAGTACGAAAAATGTCGTAGGTTGCAAATGTGCCTGTTTATGCTGGTTGCAATGGGGTGTGCTGGTTGAATTTGTGTTGTGTACGGTGGTTTTGCGAAGTCGGTCATTATATATCGGTCGTTATATGATGGTGGAGCAGATTATCCAAAAAGTGTGGGTTATCAAAATTAACCCACGGTGACGTGTCTGGGTTTTCAGATTAATCTTATATAACGGCTACACTTTTAGCGTGGAAATGTGTTAGCATGACGTCATCACCGTGCATTAAGTAATAATAATCCATCCAAAACCAAAACTGGTATAACAGAAGCGGCTAAGTTTCCAACAAGGGTCGGCCTTTGAAGGTAGTGATATCATTCAAGCAGGAAAAAGCCGCCAAGGTTAATCCTATTAGCCAAGTTATTCGCACCAACTAATAGTTCGGAAGGTAAATAAAAACTAGAACATTGCTTCTAGCTGTAGCAATCTTCTAGTTTTCATTTTTTTAAGTAAAAAATATCATTTGGTGCGATTACCTTAGAATAACTAAGATTAACCTTGGCAGTCTTTTTCTGGTTGAATGATATCGCTACCTTCCTAGGCCGACCAGTTTTGGAAACTTGGCGGCTTGGGTTTTACCGAATTTAAGCTATACCTGTACAATTTTACGGTCGACATCTAATCGCCACCTCAGCAGACTAAAAAAATATCTGAAAAAAGCATCTAAAGTACTCTTTGACTAGTACGAAGGAAAACCCAATAATGATTTTTTTTATTAAAACAAATTGTTTACTTTTAGGATGCTTTACAATTATAATGATATTTTGAATAATTTTTTCGATTAAAACATTCCAAATACGTACTGAAATACCCACTAGAACAAAATACTGCCCGGCTACTAGATCTATCTCAATACAATATTTCTACAAGGCTGTAAAACGCATTGTTCGTATTTTGAAAAGAATTGTGCAACTGAATGTTTAAAGTGCAATTGAAAATGCTGTCTCAGTCGTACCTTCGCAACACTGGTAATACTTCAAATCGGTGAGCTTTGCTGCATATCACCATCGTTTGACAGACTTACGTTAAAGTTTTACATGTTCGCAGCTTGGAATCAACGCACTGAGCCATTTACCAAACTACATGTCTTGTCACCCGTCCCGTTTTAGTCTTTTGTACAGGCGAAACGGTTGGGAAGACTAAAACAACGACTTTGCCCGTCCGTCCGTCGCCTTTTTCAGTGGTAGTCAAATGAATTTGAAAAACACGGCAAATTAAAACATTGTCGCTTCCTTATCGCTAATGGGTGTAACTCAGTGAAATAATAACATTTGATCATCACATTTAACCACTACAGGAAGACACGCAATCGTAAAAAAAAAAGGATTTCGTCAATGACACACATTAGCTTCATTTAAAAGTCTCGGCAACGTGTTGCGTGGATGAATAAGCTTACTCTCAAACCCAATTATCCGTAAGCTACTACTTATGAAATGAAAACGGCTGGTAAAAATTAGGCTTAAAAGCTAACAATTACGCTTAAAATTTAAAACTAGGCCTAACACATTTTTAATCGGCTCTTGTGATGGTTACTACTTTTCGTATATAAAATAGAGATCGCTGTTGTATTGCGTGATAGAGGTGTGCACCTCAACATTTTCGAAAGTGGCAGAAGTGTACAGAATACCGATTGTATTGAGACTAGGTAGTCACGGCACCACTTGTTAATTTAGGTGTTGTTGCTGACGGCTCTTCATTCGCATTCGTTCATGTGTTTGGCCATAACTGCGGAACAAACAGAAAAACTAACATTGCCAAACAGCGGTCGAATGAAATCAGGACCTACTTCACTTTGCTCACCAATTGAATAAGCATATTTATCAACCGGTATTTATCTCAAAATTACTTAGGAACGCCCTTGACAACTTGAGCATTCTGGTGACCACACGGTCTCGCATAGGCGGAAGCAATCAGTCCGTTCATAAAGGATGGGCTTTAGGAATTGAATCATTGATGGGGTGGCGTAATCTGGTTGAATCGGATTACTTAAGATTTTGGTGTATGTTACACAAACACACACGTTTACATTTCGAAATTTAGCAACGTCAGACAAAACTGTTGTTCTGTAGTATTTAACTAAAAGATCATAAAGCCGTAACTTCTTACCTGTAGAGAGTATGGATGGATTGTTAAGTTCAACTGTCTCTCGACCACTTCTGCAGTTACTTATACTGTTTGCCACCTGTGTTGACGTAGTTCAAGTTTTGTATTAGTTGATTCAGAGGTTAATTGCTCACTGGTCTAGCTGCTAGGTTAATTACAAATAATAGCTTAATTATTATAACACAACCCACGTGGTAAAGGATTCGTTAATGCTGAAGAGTAGTAGCATGAACATGCAATTTGTTTATCCAACTACTTAATTTGAGTGTGCGTCACTTAATTCAACGCAGCTGTCTAATGCTCGTGCAACACGGCAATTCTGCAGTGATTTGATTATCTAGAGTTGGCTAACCATAATTGATAGGTATTTTTGAAAAATTTCTCCTCAATGTTTTGGTCATAGCCTAACAAACTATGTCACTGCTACTTTCGGGGGGGTAAATTTTTTTTCATTCTTCAAGTCAAGTCGTATCCCTTTCTTTTTTCTACTGACGGCACCAATTTTACAGGTTTCAGATTCAAGATTTCAGAACTGGTATTTCATTTTTGTAATATTTTTAATGACATTTTCAGGTTTTCAAGGAGTCACACTATCCAGGCCTGCGTTACTTAATCTGTAGGTTTGTGCTGAGCACACTAACTGCGTTGCCGTAACATTCGCAATGTTATTTTGGTTTGGCCGAGCGAGGTTAAAAACGAGGGTTTTTACGATTTTTCAGCGTTGCACCAAATATGATCTATCGTGTTCTAAAGTAAACAAGCGGCTAGAGCGACTACCTAGTCGCATCCGGTCTTCTGTACAGTTCTGCCACTACCAATGGTAAAGTTTCACGTGGGCTAAATATAGTGCAGGCAAATTAGACTTAAATTTGACTCAAAGCGGAAATAATTATTAGAAAGCTAATTCCTTCTGAAATACGTTATATAGGTTCCACTGTCCTTCCCCCAAAAATCCCCAAAAATTCGGCGTGGGCAACACCTTTAATTTTTAATAAATGGCCGCCACCTTGCATTTTTCGAAAAATTCATAATTCAGAAATGGACAATCATATGGAGCTGCTGTTTTCTGCTAAAATACATGGTTTGTGTAGTATAGTCGACTATAGGTTCCCCTGTACTTCCCCAGAAAAATTCCAAAAAATCCTGCATGGGGAACACCTAAAATTTTGAATAAATGGCCGCCATCTTGCATTTGTCTAAAAATTCATAACTCAGCAATGGACAATATTGTGGAGCTGCTTTTTTGTAATAATATCCAATGGTTTATGTAGTATAGTCGACTATAGGTCACCCTGCACTTTCCCAGAATATTCCCAAAAAATCCTGCATGGGGAACACCTTAAATTTTGAATAAATGGCCGCCATCTTGCATTTGTCAAAAAATTCATAACTCAGCAATGGACAATATTGTGGAGCTGCTTTTTTGTACTAATATCCAATGGTTTATGTAGTATAGTCGACTATAGGTCACCCTGCACTTTCCCAGAAGAATCCCAACAAATCCGGCATGGGGAACACCTTAAATTTTTAATAAATGGCCGACATGTTGCATTTTCCGAAAACATCATATCTCAGCGATGGAAAATCATATGGAGCTGCTGTTTTGTGCTAAAATGCATGGTTTATGTAGTATAGTCGACTGTAGGTCACCCTGCACTTCCCCAGAAAAATCCCAAAAAATCCTGCATGGGGAACAACTTAAATTTTTAATAAATGGCCGTCATCTTGCATTTTTCTAAAAATTCATAATTCAGCAATGGACAATCATATGGAGCTGCT
>JAHWFP010140783.1:477-11371 GCA_023313725.1 Lithobius niger | reverse complement strand
GTCCAAAAGGCAACGTAAATAATCATACCTATACACAACATTTACAGGTTGTATATCAAAACAGAAATCCATTTTTCCGTATTAGAATTTTTCCTTTTATCGTAATGACGTTCAAACTCGTGTTTTGTTAGAATATTTCTAATACCGAAAAATGGATTTCTGTTTTTAAAAACTTAAAACATTATTTTTTTATTGTCATTCTTTTTGTTAAGTACCATAGGTAGGATTTTATGCTGTTTGCATGCTGTTCTCATTTTCATAGGTATGGACTGTTATTGTTGGTGATTAATACCGATACACTGCGGCCGGAAATTTAAATCTGGTGTGTTTTCTTCTGTTTGTGGGGATTCGCATCTGTCACTTGCGCCTTTTTTGTCCTCTTCCCTGACCCACAACATAATTTTATTCTGTAAAGGGACATCATCGTAACTGAAATATGGACAGTTAAAACGCTGGCTTCACTGACATGTAGTCATACGGATTAAATCTATACAGTAAGTGTCACAGCGCTGAATATCGTAAAAACCGAAATAGTCCCTCCTCGCTGTACCCCTGCAATTGTGTCCAGTTCGTTTAACCTTATTGTATGTAAAAAGTAAACGCAAAGCAAACAGGAATCACACTGTTGACAAGTTCTGACGTTTTCATCTTTTATATGCTAAGTTAATAGTCACTGTTCAAAGTATTCCATACGAAGACACGTATTTATATTTAAAAAAAAAAACTGGCTATCCCTGGCACTGAAAACTGAACGAAACAATTTCAAATGTATCATCGCGCTTTCGACTGTAACAGGAAATTGCCGTAATGAACACTAGATGTTTGGTAACTCATATTTTAAGGGGTGGTGTTCAGTCCTATAGGGTCCTGGAATGCCCATTCGTTTCGCCAACATATACTTGGTCAAGATACACGTAGCAAACGGGTAAGATTATTAATAAGGCATATTCATGATCAAAAGTTATCCCAGCATAGAACCTGGAAAACAGCGCGTTTTACATCCATCACGACTGGTGCAGTGGAGCCAATAAGTACTTGTTTGGTTCGGTTTGAAAGAAAATCTGAGTTTTACTGAGTTTATTATTGATATTTAGAAGCATGTGCAAGGACAATCATATAAGTGGCAAACCCACAGACCACAAGAGCAGATGCCCGCGTGTGGATTGGGGCCGCACAAACAGGTAAATCAAACAAACAAAAAGGAAATATATTTCCTCCAATCAGAACTAGGGATTACATGCGAGAAACTGTTTAAGAAAAAAAAATATATATATATATATATGTGTGTGTGTGTGTGTAAAACAATGAAATAAACCCCCACCACCCACACCCCCCCCCCCGGGCCGGGGGGGGGGGTTGACGCTTAATGGCGCGTCGACAGCAACGGTTTGCAGTTAGGTAAATTTGCGAAGTCAGAACAAAAAAAATACATGAGTAATCCGAAGAAAACAGAATAATCTGAACAAGACAATAATAGCACAATATTCTGCCAAAAGAAACGAAGAATGCAAAATGAAACATACAAATTTAAATTTAGAAAAAGTTAGGTTACAACAATGAACAAATTTTCTAAGGTAGATGGGTTTAGATCAAGTAGCCACCTGAACAAATGCTTCTTACTCAAACTTTTTATTTCTACGGGCAAGGAATTGTAGAACTTACTACCCAGAAAGTAACTGCATTTGTGGAGTCTTTCCCTATCAACTTTAGGTTGAACAACGTATAAATTGGATTGGTTCCTAGTACGGTAATCAGTTACTAGAAGAGTGGTGAAGTGAGCACCGTTATTACAAAAATTAATTAAAGTTCTGTAGACGTACAGATGGCGGACTGGCAGAATATTTAGCAGTTGGAAGACAGGAAAAGTATGGTCACGTCGTTTCTTGAACATAATCGTTCTAATAATACGCTTTTGCACTTTAATAACAGGGTCAACAGCATTAGAGTGGGAGGTGCCACCCCAGAATAAAATTGAGTACTGCAAAAAAAGATTGCACCATGGAAAAATTAAAAAAACTTTCAGCGATTTGCGTGGTACAAGTTTTCTAATGTAAAATATCCTCAATCTAGATAAGTAGAGCACCAGAACTATCCATACATGTTTGAGTTTCTCGAGTCGATGTCCTCTGCAAAGCCAATGGTCAAAGTTTGTTTGTATAGTGTATACCATTATCCATTTCCTCGATCGTGTAAAGCAATAGCAGTGTTATAGAACGCCATGGAACGAACCCAAATTTGCCGTTTGAAATTATAATTTTATTCCAGAAAAGAGAAGATGATGTTGCGGAATATGGGCGCCATAACCTTACATGGCGCACCGTTGAGTGCAGTCGATCTGTAATATTTTAGGGTCGGTGGTACTTCTTTTTTGAAAATAGGGTCTGCCCGAGCAGAGCAGGATATATTGTGAAAGAGATTAAAAATAATAGAGAGAGTTTTTAGCAGGGGTGCTGCCGGGAGCACCAGCTTTTTTCACATTTTTTCACATTCCCACTTTTTATTTTTTCCACATGTTTCACATACCAGCTTTTTATTTTTTCACATACCTGCTTTTTATTTTGTATCACTATTTCTTCACTTTCGTCTATCACCAGTGTCACATTTTTTAATAAACATTTTTCTTTTCCAGTAACCATTGTAATTTCTCTGTAATTTCACTCAAGAGAGCGATCAAGCGACTTCAAACCGACTCCTCTCGTAAAACAACCATTTTTTTTTTGTGTCTTAGGCACAGGCATGCCTACGTAATTCCGGGCCAAAAATTAGTGTGGATAATTTGACTGTTTTTACTTCGTTTGTGTGTTTTGCTTTTTTTTCACACCAACACTTGTATTTTTCACATTTTTTTCATATTTTTCACATACGGTATTATTTTACCACTGGTAAATTTTCACATTTTTCACATTTTTTCACACCCGCAGCATCCCTGCTTTAGATATTTCACTGACATATTCTTTATGTAGAATCAGGCAGGGAAGCCATCTCAGCCTAGAAAACCTATTACTTGACAATAGTACTTACTGTTGCACCTTATAAGATAAATCAAAATGTGACAAGCGAAGTAATGACGTAGTATGTGGCAAAACTAAATCGTACCATGAACGACCAGTTCGGTTTCTTTTCTGGTCGCTCTTCTTTACACCAACTGCTTTTCGCTTTAAGCAGCTGGACTGACACATTGAACCAGGTATTTTCGGATGTAATTTTTTTTTATTCCCAAAAATCATTTGAATTGGTGGTCCACGAAAAATTGCTTTACAAATTCCAAAAAATACGGCTTTGATGGCCCACTTTTAAATTAGGTACCGGCAGAAACAACAAGTAATATTCGGCCGAACCAGCTTAGCCACAGCCAGTACAGACGTAATTAGCAGTGTACCGCAGGGCTCCGTACTTGGGCCTTTTCTGTTTAATTTACTTTGAAATTATTTAGAGTGCAATTCAGCAAATACAATGCAAAAAGCAGTAATATCAAACCTTCAGGCAGCTGCTCTTCGTGCAACAGTAATACCAACCAAGGAAAATTTTGTCACTACTGGCAGGAATTGGCTAAGTGTTCAGTTGGGCTAGTAACGTCAGTTGCCAATCTCATATGCCAAGTACGAGCGTTTTAATGTTGTCATTCGGAATCCGGCTTTTGCTGTCAAGACACACGCTAGTGTGTCGCCCGCCAAGATAAAACGATAACATACAGATAATATGTATATATGAGCATGGCGACCACTAGACACGTTGTGTCTTTATAGCAAATGGAGTTTGACTGTTTTCAGGCATGTGAGGATAAATAACAATGCGACAGAAAAGACTGAAATTTGTTTGATCGGGAAACTTTGGTCGCCTCACAACATAAAAGTCACTGTTAGTCCCATAGCTTAACGTTTTCTTGTTGAAAAAACGACGTGAATAACGTTGATATTTGCCTAATTCTTACTACTACTAACGCTTTTTTTTGTATCACGAAAATAAATACTTCCATGCGGTAAATAAAGCTGGTTCTTAGCTCATTTTACAGGTATTGCTCTGGAGATGTGCCCTTTTCCTTTATCTCTGTAATGTGTGGTGCAGTGGCAACCCGGACCACTGCACTGTGACTGAGGTTGGCGCTAATGACCAAGCTGTCGACGCGCCATTAAGCCTCATTCCCCCCCCCCCCCTTTACCTATGGACCTTTCTAATTGGTCAAGTGGTTCAGGGATTAGGGAGCTACAAGGTCCAAATTGATTGTTTTACATTGTTTAACGTTTTAAAAAGCCAGCAAGTGCACATGTATACAGTAAAATGCGACGTTTCGGGATTTATCATCCCGTTGTCAAGCAAAAATATATTTTATAGCATAGGCTACAAGTCAATAAGATACACTTAAATGGTTCCCCATTCTAAAGAAAAGCAAGCCAGAGCAGTAAAAGATAAAAAAATAAAAAGTTAAAAAGATAAAAGTGAAGCCCAGTCAGCACAAAAGCTGACTTCTTCCCTGCTTCGTTAGGGAGAGGTCCTCCCAGTTCAGCTTTTGTGCTGACTGGGCTTCACTTTTATCTTTTTAACTTTTTATTTTTTTATCTTTTACTGCTCTGGCTTGCTTTTCTTTAGAATGGGGAACCATTTAAGTGTATCTTGTTGACTTGTAGCCTATGCTATAAAATATATTTTTGCTTGACAACGGGATGATAAATCCCGAAACGACGCATTTTACTGTATACATGTGCACTTGCTGACTTTTTAAAACGTTAACTACTTTGAGTGCTTTTATTCTGTCAATTACATTGTTTTAAACATTGTTTTTATGCAACAATGCCAAACTGACAATTAAAGAAATTCATGCGTTTGCAAGGAAATACTGCAATACTAATAAAAATGCTAATCAAATGAAAAAAGGTAACTGGTCTCCTCAAAATCTAACGAAACTAAAAAAAAAAGAGAAGAAAAAGAATTGGACTAGAAAACTAGACTGGCATTTCAAAATGGCTTTCATCAATTTGGACCAAAAATTACTGATATCTACCCCAAAAGAAAACTTGTTAAGGTTCTTTACTTGTTAAAGAAAACTTGTTCCCGCCAAGCTTTTCGGCCGTGTAAAGTCGTGATATCAAACGCCAAGCTCTTTCGCCAAGCTAATCCCACCGACTAATACTTCAAACGTTAAATGAAATTGAAAATTGCGCAGTAAGCAATTTTCATATATTTCATTTAACCTTCGAACTCTTAGTCGGTGGGATTAGCTTGTTGAAAGAGCTTGGCGTTTGATATCACAACTTCACACGGACGAAAAGCTTGGCGGGAATCCTTAACAAGTTTTCTTTTGGGGTAGATACCACAAATACTGAAAAATAACCCAGTACTAACAATATAAAAGATTTAGGGATACGGTTTACATCGGGCGTGAAGTCATCAGTGCACTGTAGCCGCGTGGTGTTGGCAGCACACCGCAGATCAACCACACTCCGACGTTGCTTCAGGTCGGGAAATGTCCACACCAAGTTATGGGCATTGAAGATGTAACTTTCCACTGTTGGGGCACCCAAGCCCAGTTTGGTCTCCGTATCGCTTTAGGACATTCAGGAGAGACATTTTACAGAATCTTTGTCAGGTGGAGGGATTTTCCATAAATCCCTGGGTATCGACGCCTTAGAACTCCGCAGAATGAAGACGTATACTGTAGTACAATATTACGTTTACGTTTGGTGTTCAACACTGTCAACTATAGTAATAGACCTACAATTCTTTGCAGTTAGTTCAAAACCAAGACTGGATTGTAGATACAATTACTTTGATGTGAGGGTTGTCTCAGTGTGGAAGCCACTGACTGATGAAGCAGAATCCCTCCTCTGTCAACAGCTTTGAAAAATTTTAAATCCAATTGACTTGCCCAAACTTTGTAAAAGGACCAAAGTACTGTGCAGTAAATTGCTGAGAGCCACTTCATCTATTGACCTTCGGGTAGTTCCCAGAGAAGTTTACATCGGAAACACACCCTATTATTATTAGTAGTATTAGGTTTGATAATTTTAAGTCTTTTTATGCAGCCAAGGGAGTAAATACCGCAACACAGTAATGTACCTTTTAGTTAGCTGTACTAAAAACTGCAGCATTTTGCTATTATAGGATGAGCAATTAGTAGAAAATGCCTGTATAAGGGCACGTTTACGGAACCACTCGCTTTTGCATTCTCGCAGCTAGAAGCTAGAAATCACCTCAAATTCCAACATGGCGGCGGTTTTATGTCTGCCGCCTCGCAACCAGTTTGTTTGGGAAAATTGTTTCGTCATGAGGAATTCTTTATATTATTGGCACGGATTATAAGACTGCAAGTATTTATTCAAACGATATTGGATTTAGCTAATCCATTTAGCGTTGTTACCATGGCAATGTCACCTTTGCCATCGCGATTGAGTTCTAGCTGCGAGAATGCAAAGGCGAGTCGCTGCGTAAACGCGGCCTTAGATCATTTGCCTTTTTTACTTAAGCGACTACTGAGAGTTGTATACCTTTAAAGATGGGATGTGACGGAGGTTATTTGCTGTACGTTTTAGGAATTTAAAACGAGCAAATCTTTAATAACACAGAGCCTTTAACAACCTCCCAGACCGTTAATAACCTTCGTTTTTCGGCTTGCGCAAATTCGTTTAACGTGGCAGTTTACGCGACGCGATGCGATAATTAAAATACTTGTTCTTGATTTCGTTATTGCGGCTTTTACGAAAATCAAGCTAGCTTTGGTATTTTTCTTTTTTTCTTTTTCGATTTTTTTTTCTCTTTATGGAGAATGGCTCGAGTCTTTAGACTTTAGCATCTGATATTTATGTCTTGTACTGGTTGGGCGCGGCGCCCCCCGCGCAGTGAGGTTTAATGGCACGTCGACAGGTAGGTCTGCACTGATTACTGATTAGGCAATAGAAAGAAGTTGAAGAATAAAGAGATGTGCCCAGTACTTTTATAAGTTCCATTGTTTTACGTGCTGACACTCAATGCTTGCATTTTTTTGTTTACCATTTCTCGGCACCTTAAATGCTTTATGCCCTTCTGCGGCTGAAGCCCCAGGATCAGTTTAGCTACGCAACTATTTTTGTGCTCATCCCTTCACCGTATTTATCCGCTGTTGCTGAAGAACTCCAACAAACAGATGGCGAAATTACGAATAAACCGCTAAAAATTAATTAAGTGGTTCTCGGGAGTGGTACTTGAAAAAATTTGTTTTTTAAATAAACAAAACAAAAATCAGTAGCATACAGTCTGTTGTGGAATACAATATCTGTGTTTTAAGTACATGGTTATCGTGAAACACAGATCGTGAAACACAGATCGTGAAAAAGTTGTGCACATTTGATAAAAGCCATTCTTTAGAACCAAGTTTTTAGTTGTGACATGCCTCTAAACGACCCTTAAATTTGTTTCGAGGCGTAGAGCTGATGTAGTCATCGGCACCAGGAAATTTTTGAATGAAAGTGCTGATCGGATTTATTATTATTATTATTTTTTTTGACCAATGTAATAAAAAACGTTTCATGTGCTGAGAAAAAAAACCCATGCATGCGCTCCCGAGAACCACTAAATTAATTTTTTGCGGCATTAATAACATAACAGCATAAAAACGTGGGAATAAGTATCGAGAAAATTCAGAACAGAGTGGGGGGGGGATTGAGGCTTAATGGCGCGTCGACAACTTGGTCATTAGCGCCAACCTCAGTCACAGTGCAATGGTCCGGGTTGCCACTGCACCACACATTACAGAGGTGTTATCCAAACCCCTAATCTAAATCTTGTCATACATCTGTACCTCCTGCAAAAATTGAAAAACACCGGACAGGAGGACAGACTTATCGCCCAACTGACGCGCAATGTCATGCGGAAGATGGAACCGACGACGAACACCATCAAGATGGCGACAATCAATAAGTAAGTGCCGGACCGTAAGTGGCCGTCGACACCAAGAACATTCAGGAGGGTCAACCCCCCGCAAAAGGAAACAGTGAGTAAGTCGGGTGTGACCAATTCGCAAACGGGCCAACACAACCTCCTCACGGCGACTGCGGCGACACGCCGAGTGCCGCTCCTCGACAGTGCCTTTAATGGCCCGTAACTTATTACCGTCCTGTCCATCCCACGAGGCTTGCCAAAAAGCATGTAACCTCAGACGCAGAGTTGGAAAAGCGTCCGAGGGAACAAGCCTGAGATCCCTACCGAGAGGGCCAGAAAGGGCCCCTTTTGCTGCAGAATCCGCTTGCTCATTTCCACCTATCCCAACATGGCCCGGGATCCAGCAGAAAAGCACGGTTTTCCGCTGGCCAGGCAAGCGGGAAAGCAAAGCTTGGACACGTTGTGTCAAGGGGTTCCGTGGATTGTAAGTCGCCAAGGACTCCAGGGCACTCATGGAATCGCTAAAGATAATGAAATGCGTGCCCTGAAGGCCAAGGATCCATTCCACCGCCACACCGAGAGCCAAAAGCTCTGCAGAAAACACAGAATAGCCTGATGGAAGGCGATGGGCTACCGTCACTCCCTTACAAACACAAGCACAAGCCACGCCAGCGTCTGACTTCGACCCATCAGTAAACAGCCGCTGATAACCGGCGTACTGAGAACACAGCCGCCGGAACTCCTGCAAGTACCTTGCTGGCAGAGTGGAACCCTTCGGGAGGGACGCCAGAGCGAAAATGAAAATGCCACTTGGGACAAGCCAAGGGGCCACTGGCATCCCCCCCAGCCTCAAGACGCTGGGCATATCAAAGGCTATCTCCTGACAGGACTGCTGGAGCCTATCGCGGAAATCACCCTTACCCACCCTGCGTCTACCGACTCGCAAGTCTGGCCCAAAAACCATGGACCAAGCAGGACTGGATTCCACAGCACGTAAACGCACAGTATACTGAATGGCCAGCTTCCGCCGACGAATGGCCAAAGGTGGCTCCGAGGCCTCAGCATAGAGGCTGACCACTGGAGAAGTTCGAAATGCCCCAGTCGCCACACGCAGGCCACTGTGATGCACAGTGTCCAACATCTGGAGAGTCGAGTCACTAGCCGAACCATACACCATGCACGCATAATCAAGTTTGCTGTGGACAAGGGCTCTGTAGAGGCGCAACATGGCAGTGCGATCGGCACCCCATGAAGTACCCGACAGAACCCGCAAGATGTTAAGTGCCCGCAAAGACTTGTCTTTAAGTTGGCGCAAGTGTGGTAGCCAAGATAACCTGGAATCGAACACCAGACCCAGGAAACGTGCCTGTGGGACAACAGGAATCTGCGCCTGCCCCAAATACAGGCAAGGATCTGGGTGCAGTGTTCGTTGGCGGCAAAAGTGAATGCACACAGTCTTGTCCGGAGAAAACCGGAAACCATTACTGACCGCCCAGGTCTGGACTTTGTTAATCGCCAGTTGTAGCTGCCGCTCGCAGGTCTGCATGCGAGCTGCCCGAAAGCGCAGGCCGAAGTCATCGACAAACAATGACTGGGGAACAGCAGCTTGCTGAGCAATGGGATTGATCCCAATAGCAAACAAGATGACACTAAGAACACCCCCTTGAGGCACACCATTCTCCAAGACAAACGGGCGGGAAAGAGTCGCCCCGACACGAACACGAAAAGAACGCCCGGAGAGGTAAGCGGAAAGCAACAGTGGCATCTGTCCCCTCAAGCCATAGTTATAGAGATTACGGAGAATCCCATAACGCCAGGTCGTATCATAAGCCTTCTCCAAGTCAAAGAAAACCTAAACCAGATGTTGACGCAGGCGGAAAGCCTCCCTCACATCCGATTCAAGGGCAACCAGATGATCGATGGTTGACCGAAAACGTCGAAAGCCACACTGGGACGCAGATAAGAATCCACGTGATTCCAGCACCCAGACCAACCTCTCACTGACCATCCGTTCCATAAGTTTACAGACACAGCTAGTCAGAGCGATTGGGCGATAACTGGAAGGAGCAGTAGGGTCTTTGCCCGGTTTCACAATCGGGATGACCACTGCTGTCCTCCACGCTGCCGGAACAGAGCCTTCTGCCCACACACGGTTGAACATCTCCAGCAAGAACTGCTGGGAGGCAAGAGGCAGATGTTTCAACAGCTGATAGTGAACATCATCAGGCCCTGGGGCGGAGTCATGCGACTTGGACAAAGCTGAAACAAATTCCTGCCTGGTGAACGGTAAATTGTACTCCTCTAGCCCGTCGGAGCGAAAGTCTAGAGAGTGAGCCTCTTCTCTACGCTTTATTCTGAGGAAACCAGGATCATAATGGTTATCACTCGAGACCCGCGCAAACGCAGACGCAAGACAGTCGGCGATATCCGGCACAGAAGAGATCACGGAATTCGCTACCTTCAGCTGTGAAACCAGGGAAGACACGTTCCTCCCCGAGATCTGGCGCACCTTCCGCCACACCTGCTGAGAAGGCGTGGAGCGCGTGATCGACGAAACATAAGCTGTCCACGAAGCATGTCTAGCCTCACGGATGACATACCTGGCACGGGCACGACAGCGCTTAAAGGCTACAAAGTTGTCAGTAGTTGGGATGACTGTAAATGCACGCAACGCTCGCCGGCGGGCCCGAATAGCATGCCCGCAAGCAGGCGTCCACCACGGAACAGGAACCCGCCGCGGCTGTGTGGACGAACGCGGGATAGTAGCACGAGCAGCAGCAAGGACCACGTCAGCGAAATGAGTTGAAAGTTCATCCACATCAGAAAAGTCCCCAACCGCACGCTGAAATACAGCAGCCTCAGCAAAGGCCGACCATTCAGCACGTCTAAGCGCCCACCGGGCTGGCCTGGAAGCCACAGAACCCCCTTGTGTCATGGACAACACAACGGGGAGGTGATCGCTTCCATGCAGATCGGCAGTGACAGCCCAAGTGAAGTGAACTGGGACGGCAAGGGAGCAAAAGGCTAAGTCCACCGCTGACCA
>JAHWFP010140781.1:4459-15336 GCA_023313725.1 Lithobius niger | reverse complement strand
TTTTTTAATACTAATGTCCCTTATTTTTTTCTTGTTTTAGCAAGAATAACACAGAAAAGAACACTGTAATCACCTTAAAATAACTGTTATAAGAGAGTCTTTTCCATGGCTGATTCGTTTTATACTGCTAAGAGTGACTTTTGCACCCAATTTCATGTTTTTAGCTTGATCTATAAGAATTTGTTGCCCAAACCCCTGGGAGGCATCACGAGGAGGTTCTGGGGCGGGAGGGGGGGGGGCACTGATGGCAATTTGGGTATTTCATTGGGGTCCATGGCTGGTTCGATTTTTACTGTTAAGAAAGACTTGTGTACCAAATTTATGTTTTCTGCAAAATTTCTGCAAAAATTTGTTAGTCCACTTAATGATTTCTGCCCAGTGCTCTACAATAATAATTGCTCTGCTGATGCGAATACTGCAGTAACATCAAAATCGTGTTCAAAAGGTCCTGATCGGTGTTAATACCTACATTTTAAACTTTACAAATTGAAAATCGGTTCATTGGTTCGATCTCTAGGTGAGAGCAAAAGTTTTAGCCCATTTGGCTTTCCGTGTCAAGAATATTGTAGTTACGTTAAAATAGCCTGCGAAAGGTCCTAGGCCTTGTCCAGACCTACGTTTTAGGCTATAGAACTTGAAAATCGGTTCAGTAGTTCGGTCTCCAGGTGAGGGCAAAGAGTCCCAACAACAACAACAACAACAACAACAAGAAATGACAATGCTGTGGATGCCGAACGGTTTGATTGTTGTCATTAAAATTTGTAATGTAGTGAAATAGTTACGACACGACCCCAAATACCGAATTTCGTTGGTCTATGACAATTCTGGGCGAGACTATAGGAGTTCAAAGTTTGACGTTTAACATGGAAGTTCATGCTGAGGCTTACATAAGGATTTCCCCACACAAAGGTTACATACTGAACTTCCCGGATTCTGTTTTGGTCGGTGAAGCGACGTAAAATTGTGATGTAACGAGACGAAACCGAGATGCAGGACGAAATCAGTGCCGAGTCTGGTTTCAACCAAATCCTCAACTTAAACTCATACCAAATATGCTGATTTAATCATGACCTTTAAAATGGTAACGTGTCTTTCTTCTATTTGACATCCCACTTTTTAACTTGTTAACGAACACGTGTACTCGTGGCTGTACTGTTTCAAGCTGACCAAACCCTCTGCCCGTTGGTTGGTCACAGATCCTTCTTTGCAGTGAGAGTAATCGAGCCTTGGATCTCTCTACCGGAGGCCGTAGTATGAGCTCCGTCCGTGGGCCGTTCCGACATCGGCATGAGGAGGTGGACCTGAGGCGCTTCCTCAAGAGCCCGGTTTTCTCCCCCCCCCCCCCCCCGCGGTAATGGGTAAATGGGTAGTTGAAGAAGATTCGAAGCAAAGGAACATTTTTTCTTTTTTTTAATTTTTCTTCCATTTTTAGCAACAGACCGGGTAAGTGGCATTTATGCCCTCCCGTTTCCCAAAACACTTTTCATTTTGGTTTTTTAAACCTTTATGATATTATATTATATTATAAAACTTCTAATTTTTTCTAGATTAAAGCTGAAGCTGCTAAGGCTTCTGGCTGCGAGGACTTGCAACAGTCTGATGTCCCCGTGGATCGCAGCGACGATGGCGATGATAAAATGGTAAGAATGTATTTTTGATACACTTTGTCGTGCGTTCTATCCTCAGTAGCTTAACAGGGCACCGAATGTAAAGTAAAAACGAGGAAAGGAACTATAGTGTCCGCGGCCCATCTTGAGTTCGCCCCAGAATGAACACAAATATAATCGATTGTACGTGTTTGGTTGCAGAGTGACTCGTTGATATCCAAAGTATAGTAACAAAAAACAATGGCGGCCGGCGGTTAAAGCCGCCCCCTCCAGGAAGACGTAGCCGCTCACAAAATAAGTGCAGGACTCAAGATACGCCGCGCACACTATACTTTATCTTCCCGTGGGCGAAATGGACAAGCCCAAACGTGGCAACGAAATGGAATAAACAGTTGAATCACAGGAGGGAAGAGATGACCCGAGCAGAGTAGCGGATCCAGGACGAAATGTTAGGAGGGGCGATTTCGCATCACCCGGGGGTCGAAAACATAATTTTTGTATCGTGGTCCCACTTCACACATTTTAGGGGACGGGGGAGGGAGAGTGGAGGGGTGGGGAGTGGGAGGGGGGACGGACGCAAGACTAATGTAATGAGCGCTATGTTTTTCACTGCTTTTTTTTTTGTTTTTTACCAGTAGCCTAAGACCTATTTGTAGCCACCTTCAGTTCTTGTTCAAAGTAAAAATTGTTGGCATAATAAATTCGTTTTATTCTTAGATTATTCGATTACTTATTACTTGTTCGATTTTTCATGTCGGTTTTTGTCTTTTTAAAAATAGATAGCTGTTCTGCTATCCAAAAAAATTGACAAATATTTCCTTAACAGTAGAGTAAAGAATTAACATTTTTACAGGTTTTTTTTTCGTTGGTTTTGTCCTTTTCTTTCGCTTTCGTCCACTTTCCTTTTGCTGTCGGCCATTTTTGCATTGCGCGTAGTATAACAATGTACGAAAGCAATATGAAAGTAGACGAAAGCAAGAAAAAAGGACGAAACCAACATAAAATAAACCTGTAATTATGATGCTCTGTCCGTATTGGGAATCGTAATAAATTTACGCACGTTAGTGAACATGCTACAGTATTATCAGCTCGTGTGTCCGATTCGGTTTAAGGAGGGGCAATCGCTCCTCCCTACCCCCTGGATCCGCGCCTTGACCCGAGAAGGTTTAGTTTGTTCGCGTATAAATGCTAGATTAATGCACGGTTTCCCTGCAAAGGGTAGTAGTCTCTTTTAATTAAATTGAGCAAGCGTATTTTTTAGTGTATATGTTAAGCATAAAAACATGTAATTTTTCTGTTGGTTATGCTGGCTAAACGGTGGCAGAGTTCAACCTAGCTGACCGAGGAACCAACTGGAAAAGAGACTCTGCAAATGAGCACCTACACTCGCTGCTTGAGGTAATCTGAGAGACCACCAGTATCCTACAGGAGCTATAGGACCTGTTCTGTCTATTTACTGGAGAGTATCTTTCTATTAAGGTTGTTCGGTTCGAATCCCTGGTTTACCCCATCCCTGATTAGATTTCTTTCCCTGAAAGGTTCAACTTTTTTTTTGTGCGTGTGTGCAAAATTTGAGCTTTCTACGACGTAATTTAATGAAGGAAAGGGAGCAGGGAAAACAAAATACACTGTGTATTTTTTACCATTATTGTTAACTAAATGGCGGAAATAAAGATAACTAACTTAGTCAAAGACGGCTTCGCTATTTAAAAAAAAAGCATTAGAGCTCGTATCCTTATGGAACTCTCAGCTCTGAAAGCACACAAATAAAAACATGAATTAGAATTAGAATTAGAATTAGAATTCACTCGAACGAAACGAACTATAATTTCAACTCCAATTCCAGGGAACAAGGATTGTTTTAATTCCTCGGTAATTTTGGAAAGTGAACGTAATTTGTATTTGAATTGAGCTGTGTCCGTGAGAATGTTTGTGGTTAATTTGTGTTTTATATATATTTTTTTAATTATTATGATGTACAGTGATTTAAGTCTATTCATTTTTATATACATATCTGATACAGCGCCCACCTTAAATAATTTTGCCTCTGTACCTAGCATCAGTCTAAAATGACTAAGGAATTCTGTACTTAAACGTATTAATACTGAACTTGTTTTTTTTTTTTTTTTTTTCAGCATCGAATTATGGGCTGCTTGGTTGCACAGTTCGATATCGTAAGTGTTCTTTTCATTTTTTCTACAGGATGATGATACGATTCTGCAATAACTCATGAAAATGTTTCGGACTTTTCCCAAAAAAATGTTAAGTCAAAATTTTTAGCAACTTTGTTATTGGGAGGACACCCTCTAAAAAATTGTTTTATTTTTTTTTTCACGTGGCTGAGCGGTGAGAGAGCTCATCGTGGTTGCTGGAGGTTTGTGGATCTGGTCGAAACCCTGGAAAGAGGAACTTGGAAAAGTCCCCGCCAGGGCTGCCAGCCAGGGTAGCGTGAGAGGCTACCACGCTCCTTCGGCAGCTATGGGAACTATTCTGGCCAATTCTGGACAGTCTTTCGGCCCCTATGATAATCGGAGGTTTCCTGGTTCAAAACCGTGGGTTGGCTCCTCCCTTTACCAGATATTTCTTCTTCTCTAAAAGTCTTGTAATGTTCAAAATTGAGCCGGTTCAGCCATACGAGCATTAAATTGCTTCGGCTGACTTAAGGCTGAAAAAACATAATTAAAAAAAATTACCTGAGCAGAGTATTTTAAATGCAAAGCGTCACAATCCAAACCTAAATAACTCTAGTTTAGGTATAACAAAGTATAACTGAATTATGGATTAATTTATTGTATGTTTATAAATTTCAGAGTAATAGTTAATATTTGTTGATATATAAATATACCATAACTTTTACTTTTCAATAACTTATGCATATTTTTGCTCGCTACAGGACACCTCATCCATGTAATGCCCCCTTGCGGGCGAAGTGACAAATAAAATTAATGTTAAAGTTATCAGTCTCAGTGCACAAGCACAACTTCAAATAAACTTCAAATGGTGTAAACAGTGGTAACAGAATGAGGGCTGTGAATTGCGTGTGTTGACACAGTCAGCGCATTAGGTTTATTCCAGTAGCATCTCTATGTTTTTTTTTTTTGTTTTTTTTTTATAAATAGTGATACTCATGATCTTATTTCTACTGAAAACAAACAATCATTTACGATTTACATTGTGAACTTAAAAAAAATACCACCAGCCTGCAAACAAATAAATATATTTACAAAAAAAAAATTTCCGTCTGCAGTCGACAGTCGAATTTCAGTTTTAGAGAAATATTGTAGGCTAACAGTTTAATTTATGTTGTTTTTAGGCTAACGGAGCCGATGGCCTGAATCTTGTGAACATGAGAAAAGCCGTTGATGCTTTGGCCCAAGAATCGGTAAAGTAACACTTTCAATTTTTTTTTAAATAATAATTTTTAGAAGAATCAATCGTCATCTGCTTCGAGAAAGCAGCATCGGCTTGGCCAAAACGTGTTTGTTCTGCTTTGAGAGCAATGGCGTCACCATCTGTGGCATCTTGGGTAATCTCGCAAGTTAACACGCTTCGACCGGAAATAGCTCTGCTACAGCTCTGACCCGTTGGAACTGAGTGGACCGACCCAATAGTAGAAGCCGGCCAGATTAGTGGTTTTACTCCAGATCTAGTGGTTTTGATTGCCGAATTGCAAACGGGGGTGGAAAATATTTAGAGGGAAAACAGGGGTGAAAAAAGAATTTGGGAGTAATTCTTCGGTGGCGAAATTTATTGGTTTTACTTCCGTGTTACCCTGTTTTCAGTCATTAGCCATTACTCTAAGCTAAGAAATTCTAGAAATGAACGTCTTAGTAAATGTAAGCTTATTAGAATTAGAATTTGAATTTATTCGCAGGGGCCGTGGCCAGACGCCACAATAAACCTCATAGCTTTGTCACTTGTTATACAAATTGTGTTGTAACGACTTTCTTTTTAAGCAACAAACTGTACGTTTTGGGTTTTTTTTTTAGCACTACGCTAAGGAGAATTGGTTGTTGCTTTCATGGCGACTTTCTTTTTTAAACTGATTTGCGATTTTATGTAAGGTCGCAAATCGGGAAGGGTGAAAAAAAAACAAGTTTCATTTTCTTACGTTTCATTTTCGCCTTAGCAGTAATGTGTGTGTAACAACGGAGTTATTACAGTATTTTCATTTTCGTATTCATTTTTTAAATTATTTTTCTCCGGGAAAAAGTTTTTTCTTAACTACGGATAATGAAAAAATTTTTTGTAGGGGTTTTCTAGGGGAGAGGGGCCATGATTTCGGGGGGCAAGCGCTTGCAGACATCCGGCAACACTGATTAGAAGGTCCCTGATCGTATAGCCACGACTTTACTACTATTAATGTTTAGGGTTTAGGGTTTAACGAGCGTTAACCACTCCTGGTCATCTGCCCGAAGCCCTAAGGCCCTATTAATGGAAAGGGACTAAACACAAGGCAAAGACTCAATTCTTACAATCTTAACTATTTTTAGTGTATGATTTTTCTTTATTCCTATTTCTTTTTTTTTTATTGTTGGCCATCACTCAATAGAGCAGTGGCAATAGACGTCACAGTTGCTGCGGTACTGTCATCACGTGACTTGGATTCCCACTTTTGGTTTGATCTGTTCAGGGATCTCTACAGCACTGGCCGGGTCTTGGATAAAAAATAGCAGTACGAGACTGGGTAAGGCAATATGGCCGTTGAAAACGCCGCTGATGCGATTGATTTGTCTATGTTGATGCATTTTGCCAACCGAGGGCGACACCATCCGTACAAATTACCAACGAACGTATCGGTTTTTTTTTTGGCAAACGCACGAAATAGCTTAACTGTGGCTAAGTGATATTTTTAAAAAGTATTAAAAAATACTTTTATAGATAATAAAAATGTGCCACCAAATTCTACGTAAAAATTTAAATTTATTATTTTGACAACCGTCACTAGCTTCCAATAGATGTCGCGTCTCTCCGTACAAATGACGCTACCTCGAAGAACAGACCTCGACGAGATAAACCAGACGTGGTGGCCATTTTGTATAACCCCCCTCTCCCTCCCCAATCTCGTTGTAGAGCGGGCCAGTCAGTTTATAGTAGAGAGGAAGAACGATCGCCCTCCCGCCATTTTTATTTTTTTTTGGAGTATGTGATCAGCACTGATTTCAAGGCTTTTTCCATCAAAGTGGTGTACGGTTGTAGGATTTGGGGATGTGACAATGAACGAGGGGCAGATGGTTCGTCCTACTTTCGATTTCCAGGAATTCAGCCATTGGTAAAGGAAATGAGGGAGGCTAAACCAGCCAAACGTCGTCTGCTTGCTTCAAACGCCATTGTTTACCTCCATTACAAGATGGCTGCATGCGTTGTGGGTTGCCATCAACAACGGACAGCGCTTGCTCTTATTGACGGTGCTCTATAGAGCAATGACATTTGCCGCCATATTGGCACCAGTATGGGTTTTGGAGGGTATAACTACAAGGTGCACTACATAAAAATGGAGGGAAAAACAACGGAAAAGTGGATTTCTTAGTCTTAAAATAACGTTGCATTCTCCAACAACAAAAATCGCGCGTTTTAGTCTAAGAAATCGCTCTTCACAGCATCGGCTTCAGATGACGCCCTTCAGTTTCTCTCTGCAGTGCCCCTTGCAGCTAACCCATTAAGGCTCCAGCATAGAGTTATATACAATAATACTACATAGTGTCACTGTTCTATACTATAGTTGCCTAAAATAGCTGAATGGCTCGGTGACTAAAAAAGCCCCTGCCAATCAGTGCCAGACAGGGTAGGGCGAGACACTATTAATTTCCTTGAACGGCTATGGGATACCGCTTGGCCTATTCCTTCAATGATAGAATGGTTGTATTCCTCGAATTTGCCGGCGGGGAATGAACACTTCATAGATTTAAGACTACACCCAACTTTCAGAAACCTTTTAAACCTTTTAAAACGTGTAGACAGACTCAAAATTGAAACATTGAACATTTTGAAAATCAACAGCTCCTGAAGTTAAGTGGAAAGCCTGACATACACCACAAGTGTGTGTGAAAACGGAAAAGAAACCAAAAAGCCAAACTTTAGAAAAAACTACAGTCAATTGATTAACAACGCAAAGCCATAAAGAATTCGGCCGATTTGAAGTATACCTTCTTCCGATGTTGCGCTATCTGTTTTCTTTCCCACTATCACAAACACTTTTGGTGCTACGGCAAGCCTTCCATTGTAAATTGAGCTCTTTTAATTTGTGTTGTACTTATAAATGTTTGATTAACGATGGTTACGCTGCAAATTTGACTGATTGTTGAAAATAGTGATGTTTTAAAGAACCGAAACGCCATTTTTAGTCTTCTGTTCAGCCGTGCCGGTTGCGAAGACTATTGCAACGACTTTGTCTGTGCGTCGTCGCTTTTTTTCAACTTCGCTTCGTACCAGATAGAGACGACCACTGTTTACAACGTTAGATTCAGTGTCAAAAGTTAGTTTAAAAACACGGTAAACCTCAACGTAACTCAATGAAATAATAACATTTGATAGTCGAATTAAAATCATAATCATAATAATGCACAGCTGTAAAAGCTAAAGGATTTTAGCTTCGTTGAAAAGTCTCGTTGCATTGTTGCATGAATGAAGAGCCTTACCGTCGAACCAAATTCTCCATTAGGCCCATCTGCTCCTTAACAAATTTAAAACTGCTGTTAAAATAATTAGGCCTAAAAACTGAAAATTAGGCCTAAAATCACGTTACCATGGCAACGTCAAGTTGCTCCGAGTCGCTGATGGCTTCATCAACAACACTATATTCTGAATCTGCCTCTACGTTGCGTCTCTCCCGTCACTTCCCTTCCACTGATCTATATACGTTGAGCATGACGTTGTAATACTAATTATCAGCCCTGAGGTGCACCATGTTGCAAAAATGAATGCGTAAATGCAAAAATTAAACCTGCAGGTAAAAATTAGGCCTCAAGGCTGACAATTTCGCCTAAAATGTAAAATAGGCCTTATAGGTAACACATTTTTACCCGGCAATGGTGATGGTTACTGCTTTTAGATTATATAATAGAGATCGCTGTTGTAGTACGTGATGGAGCTGTGCGCTTCAACATTGGAAGTGGCGAAACTGTACAGAAGACCGGTTGTGACTAGGTAGTCGCTGCAGCCGCTTGTTTAGTGTGTGTCCTTGTAGCATATCCTGCATTCTGGCTTTTTAAAAAGACTTTTGTGTTTTTATTTTTTTAGTTTAATGATATTTTTCTGATATAAATGCAAATTTTGTTTCTATGTTTTGTTCCGTAACGCGTCTGTTGTCTTTATTTATGTTTTGAAAGTGTTAAATGCTGAAGTTACGCTTTTTTTTCCTGCAGAAACGTGAAACTCTTTTGTCTTTATTGGATACTTGCAGTGGCGACAAAACTGAGACAACAACGGCTGCAGACGTAAGATACTTATAGTTTACATATTTCAAAAACTTCGTTGAGGCCTTGGTGAAAATTTAAACTTTACATCGTTTTTCCTACAGAGTTTGACGCTCCGAAAATGTTTCTGGGGCGCTGTTGCACGGGTAAGTCATGTGTTTATTTGGATTGAAATTGCGTATACAAATTTCATTCCTGCACTCGTTTCATTCTTGGACAAAACAATAAATGAACTTCTCTCACCACTGTGAGACAGTATAATGTTATATCAACTTGAAGTCGTGGAGAAAAATGCCGATCAAAACGCTTCGTTTAGGTTCAACGGATATAGTCTTACGACTGTTGTGGAACGAAAACGCTCCATCTGTGAGTGGAAATGGACTGCTGGTTATTCTGACTAAACTAAATAGATGCGTCGTTAAGAGCGTACTAATAGAGGCATCAGTAATAGCATGCTAATTGCTACGTCAGCAATACACTATTAGCAATGTCATTAGAGTGTGATAACTACTTATTATCATTATGGGTGTCACAACTATATTTCTTTTTAAGTAGAAATGACGTAAGTTGTTATTAAGTTGCCCTGACATTTCCCTCCCATTAATGGTAACAATTATTATTATTATAATAGCTACATCAGTAACAGCACACTAATAGCTGCATCAGTAGTAGTGTACTAACAGCTACGTCAGTAATAGCTATCTAAACTACATAATTTTAAAAGAGCGCACTAACAGCTACGTCATAAAGAGGCAAGGTTGCCTCTTGGTTAGCGACAGGTCCCGAATCCGCAACTATGCAACTATTAGGCTGCCCGCGCACCGAGCGCCTTGGCCGCGCGGCCAGGTCGCTGCAGCCAATGAGAATGCTTACCGATTATGTAAAACCACGCACTAATCATTTTCATTGGCTGCAGCAACCTGGCCGCGCGGCCAAGTCGCTCAGTGCGCGGGCGGCCTTTACTGAAAACACAGCAAAATCCAAGTGATTTTTTTTGTCTTTAGTAAAGCTAATTTTCTGTTCGTGCCATAGGTACCCAAAATTTAGTACAAGGTGTGGATGTTTAAAGTTTTTCTGCTCTTCAGTAGACATTTCCTGCCTGATGACTCTTATTTTTCTTACGATGAATGATATATATTTATTCCAGGACGTCTGCCCCTTGAATGAAACATCGTAAGTTGTTCGCCGATAGGCAAGCAACTGAACGAACGAAATGATCGAATGCCGTACGAACAACCCAGAAAACAAGGACACGGAAAAGAAAGAAGAAACGAAAAAAAGAAAAAACTGAGAAAGAGATAGTATTTTAATGTATTCGAAATACGTTTTGTACACAACGAGAAAAAAATGTCAATAAATTGCAGAATTATATCAGTATTCTGTCGATTGCGAATCTTGAGGTTGCGTTTACCAACATCGATTGAAAAAAATCCAGGACAAAGACAGCGCATTTTGTTAGAAAATTCACAACACAATATTTGACTGAAAAAATAATTATAAAAGTTATAGACTAACAAAGACTCATTAACGATTGAGTGGAAGTACACAACAAAAACTCAAGTTTCCTTTTTTGTTTTTGTCAACGTAGTGCAGGAGACAAGTAGACAGACCCCAGGAATTTCTTTGTTGGAGGGGGCGGGGGAGGATTATGGGGAAAGTTAAAAAAATTTATTCAAAATGTGGTTCATGGGTTCGGAGAATTCACTTCAGGAGTATGGAGAGAGAGGAAGTGGTTGAAGCCCCTCTGAACCCTATAAAACAACTCGTTTTCGGCAATTTTAGGGACCGAGGTGGGCCGGCGAAAATAAGGGGGAACGAAAAATTGTATAGGAAGAGGGAGAGGGAGGGGGGGGGG
>JAHWFP010140778.1:0-18110 GCA_023313725.1 Lithobius niger | reverse complement strand
TGGCTGTAAAGTATACATTTCCCCCCCCCCCCCCCCCACCAGCCAGGCCATGCTAAACATGGTTTCTTTTTGCCTAAAACATACTTAACCTGATGATTTTAGCATTACATTGTCCCAAAGGGAACATCACATTGGGGACAATATAATGCTAAAATTATCAGGTTAAGATGTTTTGGAAATAAAGAAAAATGGAATTCATTAATTTAGACCAAAAAGATCTGATACCTACCAACACAAAACTTGTTAAGGATTCCCACCACGCTCTTCGGCCTTGTGAAGTCGTGATATCAAACGCCAAGCTCTTTCGCCATGCTAATCCCATCAACTAAAACTTCGAACGTTAAATGAAATAATTGAAAATTGCGCTGTAACCAATTTTCATATATTTCATATTTAACCTTCGAACTATGGGATTAGCTAGGCAAAAGAGCTTGGCGTTTGATATCACAACTTCATACGGTCGATTACAAGGTTGCTGTCCAAGTCAATATAAAAGCAAACACTAAGATTTGGAAACGCGCATCTTGCATTTGATGGCTACAATGAATATAACATCAGATTGCACTAGAACAGGTACAGTTACGGGGGCAGCCATAGTTCATAGGATTACACTTACAGCACCAGTGCCTTCTTTAAAAGATGTAATGAGCATAAAAGAACACAAAAAGGAGTTGATTAATCTGATTGCAGTAGTATTATTGATGACTAGCAGTCGTACCCACCTTATCCCGAAGTTTTGTTTCGCCCATGGCTGTTTCCCAGTTTTCAGTCGGAGCTGAACGTTGACTGCGACAGGCTATTTTTCTTCCTGTAATACTCCCCATTTCCTCCCATCATCTCCCTTCCCACTTCTTCCCCATCCCCATTCTTTCTTTCCCGATCGCATTTCCTCTCCCTCCCTCCCCTTTCCTCCCATCCTCTCCCCCTTCTCATCCTCCTACCCGTCCTTCTCTTACTCTTCCTCTTCCTCCCCTTTGCTACACGTAGTTGAATTCAGATGGGTAGTTGAAATAAAAATGGCCCTTTATCCTCCCCTACTTCTTTTGCAAGATTTTGAAAAAGTGATTCGGTCTCCATTCCAAACAATCCCAAAAAAAACTTCCCACATAGGTTCAGTTAATGTGTAACCATATGCTTAATGGCAACGGACACTGGCTTCCCCCCTCCCCCCTGCCAATCTGTTTAATTATTATAGCAGTAGACTTCTAGTCTATCGCTTTGGCTTGAGCGATCCACACCGTATGAAAACAAAATCTTGTCTTTCGTGCATGACGTCATTTAAGACTTGCCGCGCAGAGCAAATTGTCAGTCGAGGCAGCATTGTGCCAATTTTACTTTCAAAAGAATTAACACCCTTGCACGTTTTCATTGTTTGGATTCTCGCTGTCTTTGCTTTATAATGTAAGACTAGCGGGACCCGTGCATGTTGTACGGTGGATTGAGTCGCCCGGTCTTAACCTCTCCCGGTGTTTGGTCTTCTTAGGAAACTAAATCGCATTTGCAATATTTCATTGTTAGACTGATCCTTTAATTTTACTTGTCCACAACGCGATATGGTGTGAACCTGACCCGTGCACTGACATATTAATATCTTGTCTGAAGTAAGTATCAGCAGTACTTACCCCGTATTCGTCCCTCACCCTCCCCTTTCTACTTTTTCTCCTCTTCCCCTTTCTTCTCGCTTCACTTTTACCCTCTTCTCCCATCCTCCCATTCCCCCTCCTTTTCTCCCTCTCTTCTCCCCTCCGCTCCATTGCTGCAACCCTCCCATGTTTGTTCAACAGGACAATGTTAACGGGAGTTTTCCGCCGAGGTTTTAGACGTTTTAATGGGACTTCTCTCTCTTAACCCCTCCTCTTCTCCTTTACCCTTTCCCACTCTTCCCGTCTACCCTCCTTCTCCCATCTACTCCCCTCCCTTTGGCAAAAACCTGCCACGTTTGTTCAACGGGACAACCACTACGTTTACATGCTATTTCTCCATTTGAGGCTACAGAAACCGAAGCGCTTTATGAACATGGATTAGACGTCTGAAGCGCATCGTCTTTATTCGTGTAAACATTCGCAATCACATTGAGATGTTGGAGAACGCCTGGTAAAGATAGCGGACACAGTTACGGCAACCACATATTTGTGCTGGTGCAACCCGAAGTTTAGGTAAATAGACTAAAAATAAGCGTACATGACTAGAAAGACCACTAAGTCTTGTATACGTTTGGTTATTTGGGTTTACGCTGGCCTAGTCAACTACATGCAGGGGATAGAACAGCGTGGGACGTACTCACCATTCGCCAAAGGGAGGGCAGGTAGGAATGGTTTTTTTGAGCATACTGGCGTGAAGCACCTTCCTTAGCGCATTTGCCCTAATCGCCGTCTTTCGTCTTGTAAACAGGTGCCGTTTTTTGATGCACATTTCAAAACGCATCGTTAAAGTGCGCTTAATTGTGGCCATGAAAATGTAGTGATTGTAATGTAGTGATTACCGTCCAGCTGAACGAACTTTTACGAGTCTTTGTAGCCGTAATATTCACGGTAGCTACTTTCTTGAATACTTTAATTTAATAAATCACGCAGAGATTGAGTTTTGGTTGGCGCTGCTATGGTCAGAGCGGTCCGGTCTCGCAGCCACCATGTTAGAAGCACAAGCCGGCGCGCACTCGCTAGAATGCTACGATGACGTCATTCTACCGAGATTTTGTAAGTCTTAATGGGACTTCCCTCTCACCTCACTTTCCCTTTACCTTTTCTCTTCAACAAAGCGAAAGGTCCGGAAGAAGCCTTACGAGATTCACTGCCATGAAGTAACTGGAAGACCAGACCTCACAACTACTCACGAGGAAGCAGATACAATCTTTGTTCGGCAAGCCTTCCTGGTTGAATAATCAGAACACACAGATTATTGTGACATATTTTACTTCTCCTTCTGTACTTCCACAAACTTACAAGTAAAGCTAAACCCTCCCATCTTAAATTTCATTAATTAAGACACTTAAAAAACATGTGAGAGGTACGAAAACCACTCAGGCTTTATAGTTACTATGGCATTTTCCCGTATATGGCCGATTTTATAGACCATTGTAGTGATTTCCCGTTTGCATGAAAATGCTGTGATTTCCCATTAGCAGTAGGCCAAACTTTCATTAGATTTAGTTAGAGCCAAAGGTAAGAGACGCAGAGGCCTAGATCCCGATTGCAGATATTGTGACTGGAAAAACATATGATGTCATCAGTTCCGTGCATCTTTGTTGAAAAGACAGCTAGAATTATTACTTCTACAGACAAATCCCACTGTGGACTTCCCACTGTGGACATTAATAGAATAGATTAATAGTGGAAATCTCGGTGATCTGGCAACACACACACACACAGACACAAACAAATCTTACGATCTTACTTATACAGATTACGGAGTAACGTGTCTAAATGTTCATTATAGCAGACGAATTCTTCGTTCGTGCGGTCAACACAACCAAGTCTGGTTCGTGTGACGTCACACTTCATCACGCGTTGGCGCATGCGCCCAACAAGCGCAGGCGAGATCGCGCTCGGCACTCAACATTCCTCACCACTACTGCTAGCGAAGAACAGCAGCACGGATTCTTTTCAAATGAAGCGCGCCCCCTAAACTTCTTCTCCCTCCCCACGAGCAACAAGTGGACATTGTCCAATCGCTTATCTGCCCAGCATTTAGCGTTGAGTGGATTACCGTCCCACTGAACGAACTTTACGAGTCTTTGTAGCGGTAATATTCGCGGTAGCAACTTTCTTGAATACTTTAATTTAAGAATCATGCAGAGATTGAATTTTGGTTGGCGTTGCTATGGTCAGAGCGGTCTGGTCTCGCAGCCGCCATGTTAGAAGCACAAGCTGGCGCGCACTCGATAGAATGCTACGATGACGTCATTCCTCCAAGGTACATCTGACGTAGGGTGATGAAGTGCGACGTCAGTACCATGCAAGGAAATCGCGTTCGCTGTCTCGCGCCGTGGAAACATCAAACTTAGATTCTAAATCAACTACTGCGTAATGAATACGAATGTTGGAAACTTCGCGCAACTTGCATCTTGTTCTTTTCGTACCTAATTAACAATAGTGAAATTTAAGATGGAAGGGTTTAGCTTTACTTTAAGAAGATATCTGCAAAATTCTCTTGGAATCCCCAGTTCAAGGCCGTACAGTTATACAGCCGTTAGAGCAGCTGCTGTGAAACACGAAGAAGTAATACCTGACATCATAAAAGCTCATTCAATCTCTGATTCAACTGTTATGTGTTACGGCATAGTTAATTGAGGTCGCCGAAGTAAACCAGTCGCCGAAGTAAATTCAGTCGTATTAATGACCACTTATAGCATGTTAAGCATGAACTTAGTCGCCTGCTATAAGAAGTCACACAGATTAGAATGCCGGTCTCATCTCAGGGATAAGGAGAGTCCCTTTATCAATGCTTTTGATATACGTTAACAACAATAAATGGTGTCATTAGTGCAGAAAAGATCAAGCTACGATCTGAACAATGTGATACAGGAAGCCGAAACAATGTTCCCTGGTGGGATCCGACTAAATTCTCGAAAGACATGATCTCGGATGACGGAATCTCGAACTCGCATCCTCGAAAATCACAATCTCGAAAAACCTAAATCTCGACAAGACCAACACCTCGAAAAACGAATTTTCGAATGCAAGAATCTCGAAAAATTTTAAAATTTCACTGTTTAGTATTTAAAACTCAAGTACGTTAAAAAAATCCTTTTTGAGCCATCTTGTAGCAAAATTTAATAGCTTTCAATAGTTTAGATGCCCCCATCAGTTGAAGTTTATTTAATTAGAAATTTTTTCTAGTTGAAAAAGTTGCAATTTTCAAGGTTCAAAATGTTCTTGGTGCGAGATTTTTATGTTCGAGATTTAGGATCATCGAGATTTAGTACCTTCGAGAATGTGGCTTTCGAGGTATGGGGTTCGAGGTTTTGGCTTTCGAGAATTTGGTTTTCGAGAATGTTTCCAGGATTCCGTCTGGTAAAGCATCCCGAAGCTGTAAGTGTCTGTGTGCAAAGGAGTTACTCACTGCCCTAAATGGGGTTCGTAGTTTTAAGTTTAAATGACGAGTCCCAAGTGGTACTTATGGTCTGAACCACATCAAAAAAATTATTTGATGGGCTTACAGAACAGTTAAACACCTTGAACGTGTATTTGAGGCCTCTCCTTTTTCTCCTCCAAGCTCAGGAGTGGAGTGGAGTGGAGCGTCAATTTTTCTAGACACAGTCTGCAACTAAAGTTATATGCTAAAGTTAAATGCTGCCTATGGACGTTTCCTTTTGGCCGTGTCAGTATGGCACAGCGGTAGGACCTTGGCCTTTGATTTCAAAGGTACCGGATTCGATTCCCGCTGAGGCAGTCTGACATATAAGTCCAAAAGGCAACGTAAATAGGTTTGCATCCGCATTTATTAAACCAATCTCGAGCCCATTGGCTTTCCGTCCCGTATAACCCATTATTTCACGCTTTCTTGTGTGTTCCTTTCGGTGTCATTGGTGTATGTGCGCAGTCAAGCGTCCCTCCAGTGGCGATTGGAAAAGTGTATGTTTCATGTATATGTGTGCGTGCAACTAAATATGATTGAGACCATTTATTCTTTCTGTAAAACTCCTTTGCACGTTCTCAATCATTTTCCATCATTAATAAATAAATATTTCCAAAAGAGGGCCCCATATTCTGCCATGTTGGATCTAGCACCGATGTCTAGCTCTGTTTCTGAGCCTGTTTTTGAACCTGGGATCCCCAAAACATATAACTGGATACTAAACTTGTATGCACGGGAAAACGCCAAAATTTTAAATTTAAGGTGGCCATTTTGGCAGCCATTTTCGATGTATTTTTCATCCGAGGGCTAACACTGTTTCTGAACATATTTTATAACTTAAAATCCCAATGAACATGTAAATAGACACCAAACTTGCAACTGGATTTGAATTTAAATTATCTATAACTTTACATGGTCATCTTGACCACCATACTGAAGCCCTCAAGATGCCCATGGGTAATGTGTCCTCAACCGGTTATTTGAAGCTATTTATGCATTTAAACAATTCAGAAATAACAAAACAAAATAACTTTATACAAATACTAGCATCGTACCCGGCTTCGCCCGGGGATTTGTTTGACCCGTGGATATTTCCCAGTATTTGCTCGGTGCTGCCTGATCGCTCACTGCAACAGTCGTTTTTTGTTTGTGTAACACTCTCCCCTTCCGCCAATCCTCTTTCTCCCCTCTCCCCTCCTCCTTTTATCCCGTCCTCTCCCTCTCCTCTTGGTTTCCTTCCCTTTCCCCTCTTTGCTATACGTAGTTGAACACGTATACGTGCTCCCATGTCCCGTCCTTGTTTGTTTTCTTCTAGGTTCAGTTAATGCGTAATCGTATGCTTAATGGTAACAGCTCTCTTTGTCCCCCACCCCTTCCACTCCTAGTCTTTCGCTGTGGCTTAAGCGATGCGTACCGTGTGAAAAAGAAGTGTGCATGACGTCATGTAATACTTGCCCTTGAGATTGCCACGGTGTTTATTTGGAAGGATAATTGTTAGAGAAAATTGTTTGTCGAGGCAACAATGTGCCAATTTCAACTTCTTTTCAGGGCAACAACGTCCCAGTTTCAACTTCAAGCCAAAGAATTGACACACTCGCCACGTTTTCATTGTTCCCATTCCGGGGGTCGTTGCGGTTGCTTCATTTCTGCTACGAGACTTTGGTTTATAATGTAAGATTATGGGTTTTGCTGTTATTCGGTGTAGATATGAATCCTAGAAGTAGTGTGTTTCTCCCCAAAACAAAACTTAAGGATTCCCCGCCAAGCTCCTCAGCCATTTGAAGTCGTGATATCAAACGGCGACAAACTAAAACCACCGAGTAATAGTTGGAAGTTGGTCAGTGCTTCCTACACAACTTCAAGTATTTCATTTAACGTTTGAAGTCTTAGTCAGCGGAATTAACTAGGCAAAAGAACTCGGCGTCACTACTTCAAACGGCCCAAAGAGCTCGGCAGGAATCCTTAACAAGGTTTGTTTTGAGTTGATATTACATCTTTTGTTTTAAATTTATATAAGATCCATTTTTTTTCGAGCCATTACGAGGTGAAAAGGCGCAAATGAAGATTTATTTCTCCGTTTCCCTTCCCCCCCCCCCCCTATTTTTGGCTTTAGTAGGTGTACGAATGTCTTAAGCCCCCTCCACACTTGGAAAAAAGTTCGGACCCGATCCAAGTCCGGACCCAGTCCTATCTTTCATGTCCTGGCCGAAATTGATACTTCATATCCCGACCCCGTGTTTTAGTGTGGACGCGGTCGGTATGTGGACCCATGATTTGGGGCATCGATAGTGCTGATAAACAATAGAAACGTAAAAAGAAACCAGGAGGAGTGTAAGGATAGTCCGATATCGGTATCGGTATAATTTGTATTTATCGGTATTTTTGCCTTATCGGTATTGGACCGATATAAGGCTTCCGATACAGATATTTGTTACGCCAAGAAACGCAACTGTCTTTCCTGCAAAACTGACGCCAAGCACGGCAAAAGCAATAACCAAGTGAGAAAAGCAAAGCCATTTGCTCAGTTTGTAATGAAAATGTAGACAGTTCCAACGCTCTAAGTTATACAACAACCAACTAAAATCTACTGAGAAAATCTACTGAGATGTACTGAAGCAATAAGTAGGAATAAAGAGTAAAAATGCTGTCATGGCTGTGCATAACTCTTTGGATAATCTCAACAGTTGGAACCCATGTAAAACCAGAAACCGAAGTTGCATTTATTGTACGTATTTTAAACTTTTAGTCTTGATTTATTATTATTATTATTATCGGTATCGACATCGGTCAGTTTACCCTTCATCGGTATCGTATCGTATCGGTAAAAAGTCATATCGGCCGATCCCTGGAGTAGTGGAGGAGAGAAAGGAATCAATGACAGTGCCGAAAGTGTTGTAGGGAGAGAGAAATTAATTTAAGCCCGGATCCTGACCACGATGTCGGGGCCCAGTGTGGCTGTTGTTGTCCACCCTCGTACTCACTCTTCGCCATCCCTCTCGTAGTCGACTGGGGTAGTATTGGGCTCGGCTCCCGTGAATAAGAACAACAAACGACGGGTGGTTCTGCATAGGTGGGAAAAGGCCGGGGATGGTTTGCGTCTGGTGGAGGCAGTTATCTTTTCAATCTTCATCCGTCTGTCACCAAGCCTGCTGAGTTAGATCGCCTTCCCAGGCTGGCAACGTCGTTGCTAGTAAGTCTTTGCGGATGGCTACAGTCCCGCTGACTGGCTACTTAGGCAAAAGGAATGATGGCGTGTCGCAGCACTGCTACTGCGGTGCAGAGAGGGACACGATGGCTCATTACCTCTTGGTCTGCCCGATAATCGCTTATTTGTGCCTCAGATTGCTCGGAAATAAACAACAACAAACAAAGCTCCAGTTTTGAGTTCGTGCTACCCTAAAAAGTGAAACAACAAACCAGGGCCGTCGAGAGTGGTAAGGCCATCGATGTACAGCTAGGGGGTTTGGGGGGAACGCTGTGAGCTCCCCCAACGGGGTCCGGGGTAGAGCCCCGGAAGCTGAAGCATTTTACGCTATTTTTGTGCCTTTTTTTTAGCCTCCGGAGAGCCCGTTTGCAACATAATTTTTAAGCATAAATTTAAGCTGTTTTTCTTAGCGAAAACTTGAAAGTTTATTTTTATATTTAAAACATCTTTGCACAATAAATTAAATAATTGCAGTTCAAAAATAATTCTTATCTTTTTTTTGTAAATTAACATTTAACTAGCACGTAATAATTTAGTTTTGGAAGAGGGCGCTTATGAACTCCTCTAGGCGGGGAACATTTTTCATTCTTGGGTTTTACACTATTGCATTGATTCTGGATGGTACTTTTTTATTAATCAAAAGTAAGCCACGTGAAATATAAACAGGGGAAATATATAACCCAAGCAAAATGTTAACCATTTTGGTTTTTGCCTTTTGCTATTAGGCCTACTCAATTCATGCAACTGGGCAGCATAAAATGTTCTTGGATGCTGAATTGTCCAGATTTTATCATTCCTGACTCTCCGGCACTGACAAAATCGCTCATGCACTTCCAGAAGCACAAATCGTCACATTTTAGCTGGTGCACGTGTAATAGCATCAGATGGTTCAAGCGGTTTTTTTTTTTTTTTGCGTTGTTGTTGACCGTAGGTAAGTTTGCACTCTTAATGCCGAAAAACTCCTCTCCGACACAGCCAGTTAATATTTGTTACTGGCACGACGAGTAGAAACGTGAAGTTTTGCAGACTTAAAAAATGGTAGCTCTTTCTGGGCAACGGTAAATTTCGAAATCAACGTTTGAACTTCCTTAAATGTCAGATTCACCTTCGCCACATTTTGGATTTCAACAGCACTTTCCAAAAGGTCTAATTTATGTATAGTTTCAACGTTTCCTTTTTGAAATCACCTTTGTAGAAATTGCACAATCGGCAGCAAATTCATCCTTGTAGTTTTCACCAACAGCAGCCTTAAGAAGGAGAGACTCAAACGTTGCTGTACTACATTTTGTAGCCTGGTTGATCAAAACGATCTTTAATGCGACCTACAGCAAGAGCTGTGGATTCAAAATAGGCCTACCATCTCCGGTATACAGTTCTTTAGGCGACCAATCAGGATTGCATGATCTATCAGCAGTTCCATCCAGCTTTGCAGACAATTTTCCTGGCCAACTATACGGATCATCAACATCACCAGTTTGCTGGGTTTTTTTGCAAACTAGATCCCAGAATGCATTATAATCTTCATCTGTTGGCATTTTTTGAAGCACTGTTGTCATTGCCACCACTGCTTGTCCCTGTGCTGCACAAAACGTGGTATGTTGCAGAGTTTGGCTTAGATGGTCAGCGCAAGCCAAAATCTTTTCTGCAAGCCTCAAGCCAAAAGAAATTTGAAGGACTGTATCATACTTTTTACACCCAAAATCCTTGCAGAGTTGCAGGATCCCCGCATTTGTTTCCTCCCACAACATTTGCAAGACTGAGTAATTGACAAGAATACTCTCGATTGCAGTAGCTTTTGCTGTCCACCTAAGTTGGACAAAGAGCCCGTACACTTCGATTATCTGGATCCAAGCTTTCTTTGAGTTGGCAAAAATGCTGCTTCCCACCTTGGTGAAAATTTGATTAGTGTGGTGATTTCCAAAACTGATTCCAAAGCTTCATGTAATATGTAACAATTTCTAATTGCAATGCCAACAGCCAGATTAAGTACATGCCCGTAACAGTGAGTGTATATTGCCCGAGGCTCAATGACTTGAATTTGTACAGAAATCCCTCGTCGGCTGCCCTTCATGTTGATGGCTCCGTCATAACATTGACCACGACGTCTATCTATATATACGGTATAATCTTCTATCTTCTATGTATGTAACTAGTTGTGCGCATGCGCATGCTACGCAACCCCCCATCCCCCACCTCCCTCCAGGTGTTTGGTCTTTAGTTTTACATTTATCAAACCGAAGACCGAACATGTGAATGGCTCCCACATATGCCCTCTCCCCCACAATTACTTTAACCCCCAATCCCCACACTCCTGCCCCCCTCCCGCATTCGCATACGTGTCCCCCCATACACGCTTGCCCACCTCCCCATCCCCGAAAACGTCGCCCCGTGACATCCTCCCTTTGGTGCAGCCCCGGAAAAGTCGCTGGCGTGTGTTTGACTGAAGGCTAAAAAAAACCCTATCACCAATGGCGTAACTAAAGTTTTGTACTGAGGGGGCAACACTATGTATTTAGCCGAATGATGTGAAGGGAGAACCGAATAAGAGCAATGATGCGTTTTTACTTTTTTCCGGAATTTTCTGGCCTTGTAAAATGCCGTTGGAAACATTTTTATAAAACAAGTTTTCCTGACAGCATTAGACACATAAAAAAATTGTGTAATGTAAATCTTTCAGTTTTTCATACTAGATACTTGTCTTTTAAACACTGATACTTTGTTTAAAATGTTGGGAATGTTAAAAATGTTGGGAATTTCAAGCAAAATATGGAGTTAGTAATTCTTACTGTTTATCTTTACTGATTTTCGTATTTCTCTTTTGTTACCTGGTTACTTTAGTGATTTAAAGGAGAAACAGTAGAAGTATAAATATTAGCTAAGATGAAAGTTGTGTTTTTGACCTCAAAATGCAGCCATCTGACGTAAATAATTTTTCAGCTATGGAAAAAGTGACTTGGCCAATTTGCCGAATAAGTTTTCAAAATCTCACAAAGGGGGTGAATCGTCCCTTTGTCCCCCCCCCCTCCCACTAGTTACGCCACTGCCTATCAATGAGAAATCCAGCATTCAGTAAGCAAGTAATCCCATGTTTAGTTAATCCTTTGAAACAATTCACTTCGGTAGCGGCATTGCCCTGGCACCCTCTCCCGCACCCCCCGAAAACGCCACTCCGTAACATTTCCCCTTTGGTGCAGCCCCGGAAAAGTCGCATGCGTATGTTTGACTGAAGGCTAAAAAAAGCCCTGAGAAATCCAGCATTCAGTAAGCAAGTAACCCTATGTTGAGTTAATCCTTTGAAACAATTCACCTCGGTATCGTGCATGGCGACATCGTTGCAAGCAACGATTGTTGTCCGTCACTTAAAAACAATTCAACTCCTTTCTAGAAGTGAACATTTATGAAATAAATGCGCCTTTCCATCGTATCAGGCTGCCAATTTCGAGGCCCATAAGAACCAATCGTCGTTTGGTTTAAAGTTGTCGGGTTTACTAGACACGGGTTTTTTTTTTAGATCAAACGCCGACAATGGCACATTCCACGTGACTAAAACTTTGTTGGCCCTTTGGTACCCCAACAATACCAAAAAACGAACCCCAAAACGGTGCGGCAGGTCTGGTAAGTGGCGTCATCTGTTCGAAGACGTTGGAAACCTGTCCCAACCCGAATTTGAAGGCGAATCCCGTCAACATATAGCACTACAGGGTGGGGTACTTGATTGTACGACAGAATGGCGTGGCCGGTAACTTAGCCGCCTGCTCCGTATTACATCAACTGATTGTTACCAATAAACTGAAACGATGGATGAAACAATGCTTCAGTTCAGGTACATGCTTCTTAACCTGAAAACAAATGACAAAGCTGTCATCGAAATGACGCCGTCCAGCGGTGGGGGAAGATCGAGGCTGAATGGCACGTCGACAGCTAGGTCATTAGCGCCAACCGGTGGAAATATTCGTATGAAAGACTAAGGAGCCCGGGTAAGCGAACGAAAATCAGCGTTTGTTAGCCAGTGTGTGCAAATATACATAGACGGGATATACGCCTTCCGCAACAAACACATGAGAGAGCAAGCCGTCCCAATGTTGCAAATGGTGCATCAAACACCACCCGTGCACAGCATGGGCTTCAGCTAGACCCAGACGGACACCCGTCTAATAACAACAGTATTCGATTGTTACGAATAAACCGACAATAAACTAAAACGATGGATGAAACAATGCTTCATTTCAGTATGCATCTAAACCGCTGGCCAAAGGTTCTGTCGTTGTTGTTTTTGCATATGTCGGCGAAAACAATACTGCATTGATTGTCAACAACAATGTCTTTACAAACATGCACACTACCTTTGCATGGCAGCGCTCACCGCCGTTTCGACTTAGCTGTAGAAAGGCGTATTTATTTATTTACGGTGAAATATTCAGATGAAAATGCATGTAGTCCGGGTCAGGGAAGGTGCTGATTGAGTGAGCAAAGCGAACTACAATCAGCATTTATTATCCAGTGTGCGTAAACTGAAAAACTAACTTTTAACGGATAAAACAATGCTTCACGTGTATACAAGTTGGTCTTAAACCACTGGTTAAAGGTTCTGTCATTGTAGATGATTAGAATTAAAGGATTACTGAAATTTGTCAGCTATGTCACCCTTGACGGATAGCATAAGTGACGGGGAAGTAGGACGAATAATAAGGAGTTGCCTTTCGTTGCAGGCAGGATTTAGGGTGTCCGTGACGATCTGCATTAAGGGGCAGCTCCACTGTGAATCTCCCCTAAACAAGTTCGACCACGGTATTGCTTTAACGCAATATTAGAAAGTTATTTCAGAGGCGTATGGCGTGGATCGTTTGTGGAGTGTTGTGTCATGAAACTAGGGAAAAATACAGACGTAACTTGCTGGTTGGGGACTGTTGGATTTCCTCTATTTATTCAGTTAATGTACGGGCAATTGGAACAAATACCTTGCCAGACATGGCATTTTACAGCGGGGACTATAAAGTTTCTGGGGTCGGCACACTGTTTAGGCTATACTTGGGCGAATTAGCATTTATGCTAGGCAGAGTTTCTCACTTCGTTGAGGAATTTGGCTTTATGATAATGGTAGGGAAAAATGGAAAGGATAAACTTAGAGTTTGGCATGGCAGCTTCATACTTATGAGTCCGGACTCCAAGTAGGGAAAAGGTAAATGGAATTGGTAATCAGGGAAGGGATTCATCCAAGGTAATGACGATTTCTGCTGAATGCAATGCCATTTCTCCCATTCACATTAAAATCGCCAGCAAACAAATATCAAGCTCAAACATGAGCAACATTGCCGACCCAGAGGGAGAACAGAAAAAAAAAAGAAACAGGAATTGGAGTTTGTTTACAAGTCAGGGGAAACAACAACAATACAACAAAACAAAGGCAACCAAGCAGATACATGAGCTTTGTGGGAACAATTGGTTAGAGGTAGTAAAGGAGGAAAAGCATTGTCCAAGCTTAACTAGATGTTGGGAGTTTTGACTAGGAGTTCACATGGGTAAGGCCAACGGCCCCAGTCATGGAAGGAGAAGGGAACAGTCTAACATTTCCCCCTCGAGCTTGACAAGGTTTTCTTCTTTCATAGTAACACAAAATACTTTGGTATGACAATACCTTAAGACGTGACATATGAGGGTAAACATAGCAAGAGAGAGCATCTCCCCCTCGTGGGCGTGCGAAGTGGCAAGTCCATATGGGTAGCAGAGGCGATGGTATCGATCCCCACTTCATACAGAAAGAGAGAGAAGCATATGGCAATAGAGGAAAGGGAACATAGCTACTAACAAGAGCTAACACAACATACAGCTCCCAACAGGGGGCATAGTGAGAAAAGTGGCAACATAAATATCAACATAGCTACTAACAAGAGCATAAATAACATACGGCTCCCAACAAGGGGCATAGTGAGGAAAGGGACGACATAAATATTAACATAGCTACTAACAAGAGCATAAACATTGTTTCTGGCAATGCATAGTAAAAGGGGCAAGTTGAGTACACAGCTTCTAACAAGAGCTTAAACATTGTTTCTGGCAATGCATGGTAAACAGGGCAAATTGAGTACACAGCTTCTAACAAGAGCTAAAAAGGATAAAATCCTTGGATATACATAAAGTTGTGATATGTATACCAAAAATGAGAAGACGTCAGGGAATACTTGAAGGAATACCGGACACCACGAGGGGAGCGGAGAAACCCTACAAAATTATCATACACTTGGAAATGGCATGAACAACATCGTCTTGCAATAAAAAAGTAACAAAAAATGGGATAAAGGGAAAATCCAAAGAAAAATCAAGAAAATCAAATAGAACAACGATTAGTGAACCTTGTTAACATATTTATAAGGTAAACCAACAATAAAGTTCATTTAACACATGTCCTCTAACTCTATAAGGGAGAAACCTTATGTTGTATTAGTGTGCTTCTAGATAAAAATTCAGTTAATACCAAAATTGGCATCAAAACACTACAAAATTAGGTTGGGGGGTCAGTTAAACAACAAATTAGGTTTATATGTTCAGAAACTATATTGGGTTTTGGTTCAAACATATGTTGCACAAAACGGTTTGTAACATGATTAGGCATTCAACGTTCATAATGTAATTTGTAGAGTTTTCAAAGTAGGCATGATGTAAACACAATTGCTAAGCCTATTACGTGTTCACATAAATTCCCCCCCAAAAAAGAAAAAAACTATTTTCACACCTATAGATTATTCTTTCCAAACTTTCGGTCGTAATTGTGCTTTACTCAGTTTGGTGTTCAGCATATAGGTTAAATGAAAAATTGTCATAGAAAAAAGTGTAAATAGTTCTATAAAGGAGCGGTTGCCGTTATTTATACCTTTATGGCTAAGGTTATGACTAAGATTTGTGACGTGTGAAATACGGAAAAAATAAGTGTACAATTTTCGTCATACAAAGCATCAATAACACAATTATAGCACGTACTCATTCAACAGTTGGCACAAAATTGGTGAATGTAACCACACTTATAATTGACCATAATTGACTATAAATTGCATGCACAAACAGAAAACTTTAAAAGCAATCTGTAAGCAAGTATAGGTTAGTTTTCTGCAGAACGGCGTAGGTGCAAAAAACGCACGTAAAACAGTACTTATTCATGGACTGATTGGAGAAAAATTCCTTACTCTGCATACAGTTTATTCGTTAGGTGCATGAATAATTTTATAGGAAACAGCAGGAACAAATGAGGTAAAGGAAGGTCTAATTTCCAGATTTAGTTTATATTGGCGTAGTCATTGGCAGTATGACGAACACAGCAAATGTTAACAGTTACGCAGCAACCCAAAATAATCATCCAACACTTTCCACAAATTATTACCATAAATGGTAACGCAGTAACCATGAAAAATGTTACCATAAAATGTTTCTCCACTTAATACTACCAAAATTGACAATTTTATGGCATTTACCACATTGCTACTAAAATTGTTTCTCCATGCTCTACGTACTGCTACCAAAATGTCAGCTATGTCACCCTTGACGGATAGCATAAGTGACGGGGAAGGGCGCGTTTACGCGAAAAGGCCTTCTCACTCGCCGAAATCTATTTGCTAGTCTAACGTTATTTATTTATGATTAGTTTCCCGTTGCTACTTAATGAATGCGGTAATAGATAACAAATTGTATGAATTATAAATAACAACACGGTTAAAGAACAAAGTGCTACAGTAATTTTAAACATTGCTACAAGATTGTTGTCATTTCACGCTATTTCCGAAATTTGCTATTCTCCCTCAAAGTACAGCTTCTAGCAATGATCAAACGTCGGTAGAATAAATAGCTTCTCGAAGCGAGAATTCAAAATCCAACATGGCGTCTATTTCGTGGCTATCGAATCGAAGACAAACCATCGAATGCCGGCATACAAAAAACATTCCGTCGTCTTTTATTACAGTAAAAATTGTTTTCTTGTTGTCATAAATCGACGCTCAAATGCTGTAAGCATCGTACGTCGTGTCACGAGGCACGAGGAGAAGATTTGCGTCTGCGTCGTTGCCGTGACTAATACGCATAGACAACTTGAAAGCCGCATACTCCGGTAAAGGTGAGAAACATCCATCAGATTTAGTATTGATCAAGTAAAAGCGAGAAAATTGTTGTTACGTAAACGAGCCCTAATAAGGGGTTGCCTTTCGTTGCAGGCAGGATTTAGGGTGTCCGTGACCGATCCGCATTAATGGGCAGCTCCACTGTGAATCTCCCCTAAACAAGTTCGACCACGGTATTGCTTTAACGGAATATTAGAAAGTTATTTCAGAGGCGTATGGCGTGGATCGTTTGTGGAGTGTTGTGTCATGAAACTAGGGAAAAACACAGACGTAACTTACTGGTTGGGGACTGTTGCATAGACGCCGGAGCCGCGGTGTATACTGGGGAGGGTGATGGGGCCATGGCCCCACCACCTTTGCAGTATAGTCTATTTGGCCCCACCACTTCTTCCAGTATAAATCGCTAATTTTCATTATTAATTCGGGCTTGTTTTTTTTTTTACTATGTCCAGTGAATGATCAGCAAAAGTAATTGCTGTTAGTTTATTTTCCATTGTTTACGTAATTTATAATTTAGCTTGTGAGTCGATGACATGCTTCAAATAAGAGAAGCGCTTGGGTGTAGATGAAGGCTCGTAGCGCACAGCCATTGTGCTGTTCGTTATTAGGTCTTGCATGACTTGACTTTCCGAACGCACCGAAGGCTCTCTGCCGCACGTGCAGCGATGTAAGCAACCACGATTCACGTATTTATTAGAAACGGTGAATACAAGCATGTACAAGGGACCAAAGGCGGTGGTTTGGTAATACTAGTGGTGAAGATAAATAAATAATGAATAGTTTATTTTAGTTTTTACTTTACATCGCCGTGGCGCAGCAGTTTTCCGAAAAAAAAAACTGTCTCGGATCCAGCATTCTTCAGTGTCGTATATATAAATGTCAGTGGTGACGGTATTTTTCTTATTAAATTCTTATTCGTGTGCTAAAGATATAAATTTTTTAAACAGCACAGAAATCGTAATTTATGTCACTTTCAGAATTTTTGAGCACTATACAGACATTTTTATCGAAAATCTACAAACAATTGTTTCCCCATCTTGCAACCTGTTCACTTCCAGGGGGATGGTGCTTTCCGCTTTACTTGTCCGCGTCGGATTTCCAAGATGGCGACCCCATTGAGAAAAAAGCTTATGTCGATTTCGTTATAATTGCGTGCGTTAATTTCATTATAAAACGTAAGCAAACCACGAATTGATTAAACTAAGTCGCGATACTGCAGTCTTACATTTTTAGCTTGGTAAAATTTGAACGGCTGAAATTAACTTCCTAGTAATTCGTCGAGATTCTGTAGTGACTCATCCTGCCTCAGCTCCTGTTAACGTCAATATTGGACGAACTGATGCTGGGACTGATGACCCAGCATCTTGATTCCCTTGAGCTGAGCCTGGATGACGATCTTAAGTGTGCCCTGCCTCTATTATTGAAACTCAACTCACTGTATTGTTGTGCATTCCGTAATCAAATCAATTGTTAAGCATGCGCTTTACCTTGCCAACATATTGTTAATTTTAAGTAAGAAAATATTTTCATTCCAAGCCTCCATTCGATCCCAAATCTCCCGTAAGTAACCTTTGGCTTATCAATTAGAAATTTGTTCCTTTTTCCTCCCCAGTTTTCCCAGTCCGCCACATTTAAGCCATCATGTCCCTGTTAGTCATTATATTTTAGCCATCACATTAACATTAATTAAGAACTGTTTGGTTAAGTCGTGGCAGGCGAGGCTATGT
>JAHWFP010140771.1:1434-16714 GCA_023313725.1 Lithobius niger | reverse complement strand
AATGTTGAGAAGCACACCTCTATCAAGCATTGCAACAACTCTATTAGTGCTATTAGGCTATACAATGTAAAAGTAGTAACCATCACAATTGTAGGTTAAAATGTGTTAGCTTTTATAGGCTTAATTTTTAGCCTTTAAGCCTAATTTTTACCCGCCGTTTTAATTTCGTATGTTGCAGCTAATGGAGAATTGGGTTCGAGACTCGAAACACGTTGCGTTGCCGTTGCCGTGGTCTGGCAACAAGGAATCTAAACTATTAGACGCCGGCATGTTACTGTTTCGTGCTGGTATAAACATGTCGTCTGCTTTATACTTTCGTTTTACACACCTCTTCGCAGTGACAAAACTTCATGTTAGGGATTCCCATCGGCGTGCAGAAGCGATATCCAAGAAGCGTTTTTTTTCAAATGAAGCTAATGTGTGTCGTTAACGGAATCCTTTTTTTTTTTTTATGGATGTGAGTCTTACTGTAGTGGTTAAATGCGACGATCAAATGTTATTATTTTATTGAGTTACGTCGAAAAAGCCTATTAGGTATAAGGAATCAACGATGTTTAACTTGCCATGTTCTTTAAACTCCACAGATTACCACTAAAAAAGGCGACGGATGAACGGACAAAGCCGTTGTTATAGTCATCCCAGCCGTTTAGGCTTACGGAAGATTAAAACAATACCAAGGTTCCGTTATTCAGCATTTAGAAGTTGTGTAAAGTCCTAAGGATTCATTTTAGTGACGTGCAGTGCGAAGCAAAGCAAATAAGCTTGTCATCCAGTGCTTTTGTTAGGCTGTATGTGTCTGTGTGAATCCGCGAAAACTTCGAACTCATTATCGGATTTATTTCAAACTTCCCACTACCATTCGATGAATATTTGTGGATTTAAGTTCGAATATCAGTAAAAACTCGTTAAGGACTTTCGAGGTTCTTGACTCTTAAATATTTGAAAAAGAATTATAACCGATCGTCTATAAAAATTGTTCGAGTGAAATTAACTCTAATATGTAACAGCTAAAAGATCGTAGGATGGTCGTAGATAAATTATGTGCAAATTCATTCAATAAAAAAAACATCTAGGGAATGTAGTGTAATGAAATGCAGTGAAGACTACAGTTCTTATTGCAATTTCATTCGCATCATTTAGAAAATATGCTAACGTGCTCTTTTTTTGTGTAATATTTTGATGCTCAATGCTTAGCGTTGGTTTTATTTTCTTTCGTGTAATTTAATTTTTCGTGAGGAGGTAAAAAACAGGGTATTTTCCGTTAGCTTCTTTTGCATGCAAAAGTTATAAATAGTAGACCTTTAAACATACTGAATGTTTTCACATTCGACGTAATATAGAATTTGCGTCAAATTTTGGACTTCGAAACCGCTTCTAAAATTAATATTTGAACTTGTCAAAAAAAATTATGCATTAGTTACAAATACAAGCAATAGGCATCCGCAGAATTACAGGAATACTGGGGACGTGGTAGCAAAAAAACAAAATGCGGTCAAAACGAGCAACATTTCCAGTTGGAGTTTAAGACATGCTGTTTTTTCGAACATTGTCTCCTAAACACTTCAAGAAAATAATTCGTGCCTCCACTGCCCTTATTCCATTTCTCATTCCATTTCTTCAGTAAGGAGATATGACCTTACTCCAAGCTACATGATACGTTAAATATAAGCAGGTTTTCAATTGTTTTTTGTGAGCATTCTAGACTTTGTGTCAACTTTCTCATTAGACTAAAGAAACTTGTAACCCATGTGTCATGAAATATCTTCTATTTTTATATTTATTCTGAAAGATTTATTTACCAAAGGGGCAACCTATCTAACGGGACTGACGGAGGGGAGGAGGAGGAGGAATCACGCCTTTTTTAAGTGTCATAATGTGCGGACGCCCATGAGCGCAGGAACTACGAAAAAATGTTTAGCGTTTTTTAGCATTAGTTGTTAGCGTTTTTTTTAGCGTTTTTAGTGGTTAGACAACATGGTTTTCTGGCGCTCGGGAACCTACTTAGAGGCTACCGTGTAACAGTTGCCAGAACAACGTGCTACAAGCTCTGTTAAATGTATTGTTGTGGTCCATTTATTGTTATAAGGACAACTCATAGTTGTCTATTGTTGTAGTCTTAAGTGCGTCGTTCTAGAACGGCATATCTTTCAACAATAGACGTAGCATCCGATTTAGCATTGTTATCGACTATAGCAAATTCCGTATAATGAAGGCGTTTTTTTTTTTGAACGGAGGTGTACATTCACCTACCTAAAGAATAGGTACCCTACACTCAAAATTAGGCTTTAAGTTCCCTTATACATTGTTTGATCGAGGTGTATCAGTCAGACATTTACGAAGAACTGGTGCAATGTGTTATGTACACTTCAACAAGCCGGGAAGGGATAATCTCGACGTTAAAGCATGGGAGGGGGTATTCATTGGCTATGCAGTTGACACGGTAGGATATAGAGTGTGGAATCCCCAAACTAACATGATTGTTAAAACTAAACATGCAAAAGTAGACGAGGATAAGTTATGGGGAAGGGCAAAAAGGTCCTTGCAGTATAGGCCTAAGAGTGTGCTTAAACCCTGTGAAAGTGCAACTAAATTTAACTATGAAAAGGGCATTAGTTCTGGTACAGAGTCAGAATCAGACTACAATTCTAGTGTAAAATCAGAAGCAGAAGAAAAGACTGAAGGCCCAGTAACCATTGAAGAAGTTCCTCCACAACCAATCATTCGTAGTAATAGTGTAGGCTCATCCCCCAGATTAACTCCTTTAGATTATAAGAATTGGAGAAGGGAAGAAGTAGTCTGTAAGACGGGGCAAAGGATAGGTAGGATAGATGTGTACTATCGCACCCCAGATGGAATTACAATCCGCAGTGTTAATGATATCAAAAAGTATTGTGTAGAACCGGGATGTCAGTTTGAACCAGTATTCGATTTTACGGGTAGACGAACACCTGATCCCGAAAATGTATTCACTAGCGAAAGGGATAGTCCTGTTGATTTCAGTGATGCTGAGGCATACATGTGTATTGTTGAGCCAAGGTAACTATGAGGAAGCCATTGCCTCTCCTCAAAAGGGTGAATGGAAAAGGTCCATGGAAGAAGAAATTGCATCTTTTAAGAAAAGAGAGGTATACAAAGAGGTTAATGTAACTCATGACATGAAGGTACTGGGATGTAAGTGGATATAGAAGGTAAAACAAAATACCGACGGAAGCGTTAAGCGTTTCCGCTCCCGACTAGCAGCTCAGGGGTTTCGTCAAGCAAGCGGTGTTGATTTTGATGAAGTATTCAGCCCAGTTGTAAATTTTGTTTTGCTTAGATTCTTTTATGTATTATTGGTATCCATTATGAAGTGGACAAATGTACATACCTTTATGGTACATTAGATTGCAAAACCTTCATAGAAATCCCTAAAGGATTCAAAACTGTATTTAACCATGGTAAGGTGTGGCTATTACAAAAAGCCGTGGGAGACTATGGTGGGAAGAACTTGAAAAGGCACTAGTGATAATAGGATTTTCTAAGTTCTTGGGACTTAACTGTGTTTATCATTTTGGTTTAGATGCAGTTTTATTATTTTATGTGGATGATTTGCTTTTGTTTGCCAGAAACGAAACTATTAGAGCAAATATAGTAACATTGCTTAAATTCAAATTCGAACTCACGACTTTAGCGGAAGTAAAAAACCTGTTAGGTGTTGAATTCCTAAAAGTGGATGGCAAGACAGTAATTCATCAACAGTCTTACATTTCAAAACTCGCAAAGAGGTATGATGTCGATGAAACGTGTAAGGTACGTGTACCAGTACTGGCTGATACTTGTGTTCAAAAGAAGCGAGACGAAAATGAGACAAGTGTAAACTTCCCATACAGGTCACTAGTAGGAAGTTTGTTGTATGTAGCTTCTAGAACAAGGCCTGATATTCTGTTGAGTGTTATAATACTGTCCCAATATAACAATGCCTTTACGCCCATTCATATTCGCTTATTGTTGAACATACTGCGATGCAGAGTCAGTACGAAACATTATGCTATTGATCTTTCAAGTGTCACAGGATCTGAATAGTATACATATGTGGATGCATCTTGGGCATCCGATAGAGACGACCGGCATAGTTTCGGTGGGCACATTGTATTCTTGGGTAGTGTACCTATTTTATGGGGCTGTAAGAAGCGGAGTATGGTGTGCCTCAGTACAATGGAGGCAGAATTCATTGCAATGATTCCGGCAGTAAAAGAATTGCACTGGTTACACAGTGCGTTATCAAATTCAGTATTAGCACCATTGGCTACAACCCCAAAATTGTACTGTGACTCACAATCTGCCATCCACTTTACTAAGAATGAGGTAGAAAACTTAAGGTCAAAGCACATTGACATTAAATATATGTCTTTGAGGGATTGGCTACGAAAGCAATATTTCTGTGTATGTAGAGTACCATCTGAACTAAATGTTGCAGACATGCTGACAAAATGGCTGAACCCAGGACGGCTGAATAGGCTATGTTCAACGGTGTTCTATAATTGTGACTCAAAATTGTGCATTATGAATTCTGCAGCATTCTTTTTGCATGAGAAGAATGGGAGGGTGTGTTGGTTGTACACATAGCCTACAGAGTAATCTATTGGTTCTTCTCAGCAAAGAGAATTTGTGTATATTATTCATAGGATTGTTTAATATGATCTCAAGGAATGTTTTAAGCTTGAAACTAGACGTACTGTCCCCCAGTTCATTAAAGAGCGATGGAAAAGCCTAGTCATCAATTACACACTATGTTTGCCTGGAGAATGGAACATCCGGCTTATCAAGCGCTTTAGCCTGGTGGGGAGATAACTTCCGGTTGGAGCGAACGCTCACTCGTGTACTGGTGTGGATGCAGGCGTGGGCTGCAAGCTGCAGTCATGTTGTAAAGCCATGTTTGTTTTAAGCCATGTGGTCACGTATTGTAACTTTGAAACTTTCAAAATGTCACTGTTAAATAAACAGTTGAACTTTAAGTATTCTTCTGGACCTTCTTTGAAACGAAATAGTAATTTGTAAGACTGGGAAATTTCCAACATTTGCCAGCAGAACATTGTTTCCTCGCCTGACGGTTTGCCGGACGACCTGGCGGAATTGTTTCCGAACTGTCTCATTGATGAGCTGCCGCCTCTTCCAGCCCTAGTCTGGATTGCTCCCATGCAAGACCGTAATGCCCTGGGTACGGTTAACGTTGGTGCTTCGGGGAGTGGGATCCAGCAATGTCTCCGACCCGATCCCTGCAGGCGTGACTGTCCCGTCTGCCATGATGGACAATATGGTAAGAAACTTTTTATTTATCATTTAATTTTTTTTCTTAATTTTCATCATGTGATGTTAAATTTAAATTTTAGTCCAAATTTTATTCACGTACTACTAACTAGTACGGTTACTAACTAGTACGTTACTTTTTTGATTTGCTGGAAGCGGAAATGATAATATCAAATTTGTTTATGCAAAACATTTCCTTCTGAACAACTGCCAAAAGCTCAATTAAATCTTATTGCAATATTATGCGATTTAGGCTTAATTATTGACTGTAATGAGTCTTAAAAAATCTAATGCAATATATGCACTTGAAAATACATTATTGCTTCCTGAGCAAAGAAATATGTCGGTTTTTGACAAGTACTTTTTTTTGAAAGTGTTTTAACTTTAAATCAATGGTTCTCAAAAGTAAAATCAAGTTACTTTGAAGCAAGATGTTTATTTCCAATTTTACTGGTATAGGCTGTATGAAATGGTGTAAAATTTATTTCAATTTATTTATATGTTGTTTATATTAACAACGTGGTGGTACTTATTTGAAGTACTGAAAGAGGAATTTATACGAACTGGTCTTAAAATAAATGAAACTGCATTTTTATGTTCCGTGATTCACTTTTTATAGATGTGAAAATGCAATATTAATTATTATTATTATTAATTTGAATTTTATAATTCGTATCCTTATGGATGTAAAATTAAACAGTATAGCATAGCTATGTACAGTGCGTCCAACTTCTGTTTCATAACATTTTGATAACTTATGTCTTTACAATAATTAAAGTAGCATCTGCCTAGGACCTTCATTTGTTTTTTCCTTAAATTTAGGAAATGAATGTCTGGAAATGCTTTCATTTTTTTTTTGTATTCATGAAAGGGAATCCGTGCCATGGAGTGATATTTTATCTATTTGTGTACTAAGTTTTAATTCAGCTAGGTGGTCCGAACTAAGTTAATGAACTGGACTCCTATATAGCCTATTATTTATTTATGTGGCACCGTTTCCGTTTCAAGAATAACATGCTATCTAGAATAACTAGAGTGTGAGTGAAATGCAAGTTTTGAACTGTTCGGTAGGTGGGGGGGAGGGTGATAATAAAATCTTAGTACAATTTGTTTACCGTACAAGTTTGTAAAGATACATTCCCGATATTTACTGGATAGTTACTGGACATTCAAAATTAATGTTTATGTCGTTTAAACTTATACGTACAAGTTTAAACGACATAAACATTAATTTTGAATGTCCGGTAACTATCCAGTAAATATCGGGAATGTATCTTTACAAATTCCTTGGTTTTGAACTATTAGCCGCAACGAGTGCGGTACCGCGAAGTAAGCGCTAAAAGTAGATTAGGCTCTCTGCGCGTAGGAAAATTAATCTCCGCTGCGCGTTCGAACTCTAAATAATGATTTTGAAAGGTATTTATAACCTATGGTCTTAATGCAATAAAATATTTTGCTTGTTTTATTTTAATTTGGGTAATTATTAAGTTCTTTTAGCTGGGGGGTGGGAGGGTATCACTCACGGAATTTTCACGCAGTTATAACAATTATGTCGGGACAGAACATGTTCCAGCTATCTTCATATGCTTGAACATCATAATCCCGTATACGATTTTACAGTGATTTTCCTCCATATTGTTCTTATGAACGTGAGAGAAATTAAGGTAACACCCTATATCACTATATGCAAAAGTTTATACTTATGGTGAACCAAATTACATGTCAATTTCACACGCATTCATAATTTTATGAATTGAATTTTAATCTTTGTCGTTCAAATTTTTCTTTATTTAAGATGACCTGGATAGCGACAGCGGCGACAATTAGCGCCGTTGCTGTTCTCGACTGCCCTCTGAGATAGTGGTGTGGTCGAGTTTGATGTCGCCTTTCCTGATTTCAGGAATTGTACGTAACTCTACATATTTTATTTTATTCGTTTTATCTTTGTAATTGTTTAAGGGAAATATCATGTTTTTATGATCATAGATTTCTGGAAGTTCTTCCAAATTAAATTTTCTTATTAATTTCTTAACTTTCTAAATGAAATCTTAAATTTAGTCAAAATTACATTTTCCTGTTTTTTTAATTTTATTTCGTTTGGGTTTATTTTCTTTTTCATTTCCATCATTTTTATCATGACCAAGTATTCATTTTATAGTTCTTAAATCTGTGATCGTGCAATGTTTTTATATGTACTAATTTTGATCATTTTATTTCAGGAATTGTTGATATGTATATCGAATGTTCAATGTTTTATTGTTTTGCGTTTGAATAGTTTTCATTTATGTTGCAATTTTATTTTACCTATTTACCAGAACCCTGCAATTGTTTTTTGTTGTAAAGATTTATTTCGATTTTATTCTGTTTTGCAACATTTTAAATTTACTTATCTTTCCGTAACCGTAAATTACCATAAGGATTGTACTTTTCATCCAATTGTTTTTGGTTACTAGTTTTTTTTTCAACTACAGTTTCCTAGTCAAAATTACTAAATTTAAAATTGCTTAAATTTCATTCATTTAATCATTTCAATTTTCTTGAATTTTCTTCATTTGATAATTTTAAATTTTTTTCCTACTGTAACTTGTGGTTACGACATGGTTATGTGGGTTACATTTTTATTTTGACAATTTTCCATGTCTTTATGTTTGTAAATTATTCTTAAATCCATGTTTCAATTTTCTACGTTTTATTATTTCATTATGTTTTGTTTCAAAATTGTCGTATAACATGTTTGTAAATATTTTAATTTTGATTAACCGTACGTTTATTATTTTCTGTAATTTGCCATGTTTTTTGTAAATATTTTCACATTCATTTCATGTTTTATTATATATTTTCATTGTGTGTTTATTTTTCTTTCATGTTGTAAGTATTAATTCACGTTTTCGTATGTCATGTTTATACGTGTTTACGCATATTTTCGTTTTTGACATATTTTTTTTTCTAATAATAGCATTTTCACGCATTTTCACGCATTTTCAAGCTATGAGTTTCCATCTCAAAAGTTATTTTACGTTACATCCTGAAACATAATAAACTTAAGCTAATTTCATGTATTTATGCGATGTAAACGTGTTTAGTATCATGCACTGTGAGAATCAAAACTGTGTAGGTGACTGGTCTAGCAATCATGCGTTGGTTTCGGAAAAGTACTTCCAATTTCACTGACTAGGGTCCCCGCGTGCAGAGCACGTAGACGCTCTTTCATGGTAATGCCATGTTTTCTTTGTTCTCCGTTGGATACACAAAGACTTACTCATCCTCAACGTTTGCCTCTTCCAACTGCCGACGCTGCCTAATTTCTGGGGTGGCTTTACTGCTACGGGTATTATAACCATGCGTAGAACCAAGCACTCTTTGTTTATTTAGTTCGTAATCTATTTTACGGTATTTATTTTGTAAATAAGCGGCCGAATTTGGCTCGACGTATTTGCGTTTCTTGGTTGAGCTTGTTTCTGAACTGCTAGCTGCCTTGTCAGGCTCGGAAGGCGTAAACGTTGGTGGTTGAATCTCCGATAAATGGTCTGTCGGATCTTCCAAACGTTTTGCTATGTATTGTTGTGTTTTTATTGCAGCTTCCGCCTTGGTACCGTTAAGCTGCTCCGATAAATCAAAGTCGGTAGGTCCATTAAAAGGAACAGGTTGGTTATTCGTTCTTAGGAACCATGGTCTTAGATTGTTCACATGAGCGCGAACGACTTTTAATGTATCCAAATATTGTACAATACGAATGATAACATCGTTAACAAATTATATAATTCTGAACGGTCCTGTCCAAGCACGAAGTAATTTTGGCGAAATTTGTTTAATTGGTAAGAATTCGCGTTATAATACGTAATCATCGACTATGTAGCGATAAGGACGTGCAGTACTATCATAAAAGTTTTGTTGTCTCTCCAAGCATGCGCTCCAAGCATACGCTCCAAGCATGCGCTCCAAGCTTTCCAAGTATGCGCTCGAGTGACTTCGAATGCTGCTTGTAGTCTACTCTCTAGTCGTACTATAGTGTCATCACTATCATAGCAGATTCGTGCTGGTTCGAAAGCTAATGCACTCGGCAATCTAAATTCAGAACCATGATGTAAATAATGTGAACTAATTAGCGTGGTTGAATTAGGACACGAATTTAGCGCTAGTCACTAATACTAGATATTCGCACCAATTTTCTGGGCAACTTGCAGAAATTTTACGTAGTACTGTTTCTATCCTCTTATTTGTTGCTTCTACCGTTCCTCCTACCCACGATGCGTTAGGAGTGAAATTTATATGTAGTTGTTTCCTTCCGTTCCACCTCAGTGAGGGTTCGGGAAGTGTAGGCTAACGGATAGTTTATACCTCCGTGATACTGACTTAAACAGTCTCCGATCGCTACTCCACTAGCGTCAGTTTCCAAGAAAAAGGGTTTAGAAAAATCTGGGTGTTTACGCGTTGCAGCGTTTATCATAGCTCGCTTAAATTCTTGGAATGCTCTTTCTTCATCTTCGCCCCATAGAAATTTACAGTTTTTCCATGTTAGCTCGGAAAAATCTGTGACATTTCGGCGAATGACGAAATCTGCCGCCTATAGAAATTTACCATACCTAAAAATGAACAGACTTGTTTAGGTGCCTTAGGTGTAGGATAGTGTTACATAGCCTTTGTTTTATCGCTACCGGGTTGTATCCCGTTTTCGTCTAACACAAAGCCTAAGAATTTGACCTTTTTACGTGCAAATTAGCACTTTTCAACACTAAGTTTTAGTCCTGAACGAGCGACTAGTTCTAGTGCCAATTCACATGACTGATGTGGGTTTTAAGATCTTGGATTACTCAGGAGACAATCGTAAAGATAGACGGTACAATAGGCTCCTAGCACGTCTGCAAATATTTGTTGAGCACAAAATTGGAAATGCACAGGCGGTGTTTTAAGAGCCTGAAAAAAAAATAGGTTTTAGAGTTAGCAGAGAAACATGTCTCAGGTTTAGCAGATTTGGCTAATTTAAGTTGATAAAATCCAAACTTAAAGTCTAAGCATGCAAAATACTTAGCTCTGCTAAGGTGAGCAATGCTTTCTGTCACAGTGGGTATTGGAACATTTACACTTTCCATGACAGAATTCAAGCCGCGTAAATCTACGACTACTCGGTAACCAGTTGGCCTTCTCTTTCTCATTAGACAAGGAGATAACCATCCTGATTTTCCTTCTTGGATTATTCCTACTCTCTGCATTTCGTCAATATATTTATCCAATAATTCATTCTGGTGAAATGGATCTCGGTACATTTTAGAACTTACTGGTTGTGATTCGCCAGTATCTATAGGAACATCGTATCCCTCATAACATCCTAGGTCAAAATCGTTTTTAGAAAATGAATCTTGATGATTTCTAAGCATATCTAGAAATTCTCCCGTTTCCTCCTTATTTAAATCTGGAAACGTGAACCTATATTTTAAAATTTCCCATTCCGCATCGAGTTCTAGTTGCCTTAGATTTTGGCTTGGGAGCGTCAGTTAGGCTACTAACTGGCAACTCCGATGAGCTTTCACTCGGTTTGGATTGGTTTTGGGAAATCTCGATGGGACTTGAGATTTGAGATACCTTGATGGGACTTGAGATGGGCAAATTTGAATTTGGTGAAACTAAGGAAGCGTTATCCTCGTACTCGATAATAGCTGTCTTGTACGTACCTAGGAAAGTACCCGCTTTTAGTCTACGTCAAATCCATTAAGATTTATGCACATGACTAGAATAATACCTGTGGGAGTTGTGTTAACAAGACTGTGAGCAAGATGTACAGGAAATTCGCAGTTTTCAGGTTGGAATACTCCTGTCTGTGTTTCTGGATACGGAAAATGTAAATTTCTGGTTATTCTACTGTCGCAATTTGATGGAATTATTTCGTCTCGTAACAAAGATACAGTAATGTCTATTAAAGGTTGTTTAGGCGTACAATACAATGTAGACTTAGGTTTATCACCGGTTTCTGCATCTGTAGCTAAAATTTTAAATCAACTATAATTAAGACGTTATCTTGGCAATTTAATGCTAACGAATCTGATTTATTTGACATGAAATCGTATCCCGATAGCACTGAAATGTTACCAAATGAACCATCAGGAACGATAATAAATTCTTGATTTCTAGAAAATTCACACTTTTCTATAGTTGTTTCTATTTTCCTATCAGTTTTAATCTGACGATTTCCGACCACAACCAAGTTGACTGGCGTGGTCATTGGAATTAAATGGCATTTAACACTAAAATTCTTAAGCATGCGTTGTGCTTCCGTGTTCATAATTAACGAAAGTGAAGAACCTGTGTCTAATAAACAGATTTCTGGCCTATTACCAACGTCAAACACTTAAGTGTGGACGAGAATATTTAACCTTAGTTTCATTTAAAACTGTGTTCACTTGAACGTTGTTAGCGTTATACGCTGTTTCCTCCGAGTCGAGCGATGCTTCTCCTTGCTGCTCTGACTCGTGGCTAGTATCTACCACGGACGCTAGATGGTGCTGCTTGTACCGTCTGTTGCCCGGTTGAGCGGAAATGCTCGTGAGCAAGTTTTCTCGCTCTCCCAACGATGAGTGTTTCGCTGGTGACGCATTTGGGTCGGCAGCATTTTTGCTGTCTCAAAACGTTAAGCAGATTGTAGGTTCGAACGTTCCTACAACTGTTGGAATTCTAATTTTCCAAGCTTCTGCGTTGTTGGTGAAATACCAATAGAAGTGCCAGAAGTCATTTTAACTCCGTTTTTATAGAATGAATCACCATATGTTTGAACTGAACTGTACGTTCGTTATCTAATAAAGCAATAACTATCGGCTTTTTAAGTATCAACTGCGTTTAATTCTGAATGAAAATTTGTAGAATATAAACCATCTTCGAATAGAGTTACTATTACTGAGTCACAAGTTAAATCGTAATTATCGTTAACTGTGTTTAAAGCATTTGTAAATTCGTTTGAGAGATTTTTGTTACTGTCAATAGACCTCGCAACATATTTTGATGGAATTTTGCCAAAATATGACGTTAAGCGTGGTAAAGCTAACGTGCGATCTGGCAAAGCAAGTTTTTGCTGGTGCCATTCGACGTTTGAGTACAAACTAAGCATTAGTTTATTTGCATCTTTTTCTGAAAATAATGGAACGCATTTTACATTTAAAGAATGAGTATTATTTACCTCATTAGTTTGATTAACAGGAGTTTGAGCTTGAACTGAGCTGACGTATGGGTTTTGATCGTCATTATTGCTCTGTTCTGATTTAAGTTTAGTTCTGAATCCCTGTTCACATTCAGACTACTAATTCGTTTTTTGGATTGCAACCGTTTTGACATGAGTAATTACCCTTGTTTATGTCTGTAGCGCGTTGTGGAACACGGTTTTGGCTGTTGTTATTTTGCCATTGCTGATTTTGGTTTTGATTTTGATTTCTATTTTGATTTTGGTTCTTACCGTAATTATTACCATTATTTTGATTTTGTTGCCCGTTATAGTAACCATTGTTACCGTTATTGCTAGTGTTAGCTTGAAATGAGTAAGAATTATTTTTCTTGTTGAACTGGATAGAATCCCTATTGTCAAAACCAGAAAAATAATTTCCGCGTTTACCACGGTTATTTCCCCTGTATCCATTTCCTCTGCGACCGTTTTTGTTGTTAGATTTATTTGTTGGAAATCCTCCTTCCTGTTTGGCCTTTTCCCAACGTTGTCGAACTAGCTGTAAATTTTCGTCTTTAGTACGACATTCTCGTTTCAAAATGCCCTGGGGCTAAACAACGGTAGCACGTTTTGACTTGGTTTACATTGGTGTTTACTGTAGTAACTTTAGCTTCAACATTTTTAGCTTTAGCGTTAGCGTTACTAAGCTTAGTAATACCTTTCTCTAAGGAATTCATTTTATTCTAGCATTGTGACAATCGCTAAGTTGTTAACTTCCGTATTAAAAATTTGTTTAGTACCTGATTTACCTGAATTACGATCATTTTCATCGCCTTGGAATCAAGCTAAAACTGAACGTTTATAGATGGCTGAATTATACGTATCCCTGAACGTAGTATGCATTTGTGATGTCACATGAGATTCGATTTCCCGTGGCATAGCGTGTAAAAATACTGAACGCATTCCGTCGTCCTTAGCTAATTGTTTAAAAGCTCGCTGTGCATCGAATCTGAAGGTTTAACTCGCCAAAGTTGTGAAGCCATTTTCTCTAGTCTGGCAGCGAAAAGTTCGATAGTTTCTTCCTGTTTGAGTCGTGCCGCGTGGAACGACGTTGGGGTGACGATTTCAACTCCGTAACCAAATCTATCGATTAAAATTTCCTTAAAGCTGTATCTATGGATACAGTGGCTATGTGCGGATTCATGGCTAAATAAATTGCTACTGGACCCGTACATTTACTACATGCAACCAAAACTAGTTCTGAATCTTGTAGTGAAGGATGTAACGTCCGCAAATTTTCGACCATTAATGCAACAGCGAAAATGACTAATGAGTCATCCCCTGCAAAAAGTAAGATAGCTTTCTTGGCTCAACGTAATTCTTCCCAAAGTCTAGACTTATTTTGTGAATCCCTGCTTTGATTTGATTCGGTAATAGTTTTTAGCACTTCTAAATGATTATCATTTACTGCCTTAAGATTATTGCTATTTGATTGTAAACATACTGCTAAAGTATGATCCAAAATCTTTTGAAGGTGAGAATTATCCATCATATTACCCTGTTGCCCGCTACTATGATTTGGGGTTAGAGTTAGCCGTGTTTGATTTCCATTTGAAACATGGGGATTTATCACTGCATTTGGGGTAATGGGAATATGGGAATGATTCAGAATTTGTAAATTTGTTGGCACTTGAATATTAAGCGGTGTTTGAGCGCTTGTTTGCATTTGCAAGGTAGGCATAGTTGGTGTCAAGTTTGGCGTCATACGATTATGCTGTGGCTTTGCTAAATTTAACGGCACGGTTTGGGTTAGTGGCCTAGTTTGATTTAGTGGCACATTTTGATTTAGTGGCAAGTTATGGCTGAAAGACACATTTTGGTTTATGTGCTCTTGATTATTAGGTGGCACTTGATTATTTAGTGGTACCTGAGTACTAAGTGATACTTGAGAATTTAAGGGTACCCGAGTTGTACGTGATGTACGTTTATTATGTGGAGATCTAGATCTAACCCGATCTCTAGTGATACCCTTATTTTGAGCAGAGCGATTAGCTGAGCGAGATTGAACTCGTTTAGGAGAAGGCAGATTTAATGCGTCATCGATCTCGTCGATGGTATCAGAATACTCTGATTCTATATCCGATTTATTTTGAGTAGTATTTGTATTGTCTAAATTATTAGTGCTGACTGAAGCGTCTGTGAATTCCACAAAATCTTGGCGATTTACAGGTTTTCTAATTTGTCTGCCTCTCGAAGAGATTTGAACTGTGCCTCTAGCACGATTACTTCTAGTTCTAGGCATTATTTAACTAGATTTTAAGCAAATATTAAGGCTTAAAGTAAATTTAAACTTATTTGTAGCACAAGTCTTAAGTTTTAAGCACTTTGAAAATTTTTCTACAATTTTCTGAAAATTTGCACCAAAATGATGAATTTTCCCTTTAAAATGGAAAATAATGACCTTTCCCCAAATTTTATCTCCTGAAGTATTATCTATCTTCAACAATAATTTGACGGTGGTTATTTTAAGAGTAACCATGACCAGTTTCACAAAAAATTAGCACTGTAGTGATTAATAAACCAAATGCACTGAACTCAATTTAGGCCTATAAGTTTAATAATAATAATAATAATAATAAACTTTATTGCAAACAAACAAAATACATTAAAAAGTAAACAAGAAAATGGTATCGCCAGAGTTTACAAAGGGCGAGGTTTAGGCATGAAGGCTCAATCTTACACCTAACCCAGAACAAAATAAAACCTTAAACAAACAAAAAACAAAAAAATGCAAAAAGCAGAATACAATTATGTAAGGCTAAGACTTTAAAACATAAACAAATAAATAAA
>JAHWFP010140766.1:0-10398 GCA_023313725.1 Lithobius niger | reverse complement strand
CTGACAAAATTTTACAGCTAGACCCTGACTGTCAAAGCTTGTCCATGTTCCTTCTAGGTTTTGACTTTTAGATCCTTACTCTAAACATTTAACGTTCCGTTTTTGTTTATTAATTGCTAGTAACCCCGCCTGTTTTCCCCCTCTTAAGTTGTCCATTGTTGGAGGACCAGCATTACTGCTGCCGACAATTTAACAACCCATTGCAGGGGAACACATTTCTGTTTCATGTCCTACTGTACTTCCGGCAATGCCTAAAGTTTAGCACAGTGGAAGGGAGGTAAAGGTGCCTCGGTGCTTCAACTTGTAGTAAATGGCCTATGGCCTGGGAAAGAATGTAGCCGTATTCTTTTGTCATGTTGATTATTATTTGTGTTGCTCTTCGATTATTCGTCTCCAAACTTATTTGTGTGTTGCTTGTGGGCGAATATTTTTTTGGGAGGGGGTGCAGTAGTGTGGTCAATGTATGTAGTAATTATTTAGTAGGTTAACTAATTTAGCAATTATTAGGTTACCTTAGCAAGAAATTAAGCAATTTATTAGGTTCCATAATTTATTATAATTCTCATTGCTGTTGCCATCGAGATGAGACAAGAGTTGATAAAATCTCGTCTTTTCTCGACCTTTAATTTTGAATTCTCGTGACTTCTCATCTTGGTCTCAAATAAAAAATTCTCGTCTTGTCTCCTTTATTTTTAAATCATCGTGACTTCTTCTCTCAGTCTGAAATAGAAAAAATCTCATCTTGTCTCGTCCATTAATTTTAAATTCTCGTGACTTCTCTTCCAGGTCACAAATAGAAAAAATATTGTCTTTTCTTGACCTTTAATTTTAAATTTTGGTGACTTCGCGTCTCCGTCTTAAATAGAAAAAAATCGCTTCAACTCTCGACCTTTAATTTTAAATTCTCGTGACTTCTCGTCTCGGTCTCATATAGAAAAATTTCGTCTTGTCTCGACCTTTCATTTTAAATTCTGGTGATTTTCGCGTCTCGGTCTCAAGTAGAAAAAATCTAGTCTCAACCTTTAATTTTAAATTCTGGTGACTCTGTCGCAAATACAAAAAAAAATCTCGTCTCGTCTCGACCTTTAATTTTAAATTCTCGTGACTTCTCATCTCGGTCTCAAACAGAAAAATCTCGTCTCGTCTCGACCTTTAATTTTAAGCCCATTAAGCCTCAATCCCCCCCCCCCTTTTAATTTTAAATTGAAAATTGAAATCTTTGAAATTTACGGTTTTTACCGTGAGTAATAGCATTGAATTTATGTGTGCATTGTTTGAATAACTTAGACAACGTTTGAAAGGCCGGGGGAGGAAGGGGTAGTGTTGGATAGAATAGAAAATTAAAATACTTTTGTTATGACAGAAGTGCGATAACAAAACACTAATTTGCGTAACAATCACGAAAATATGATCAGCAATTTTTTCAGCTTATTTATTTAGTAAAAATTAATTTAAAAAAGCCTATATGTGTATCATATTAGTCACTTTATCTATACTGAGCCTACAAAAAGCCTCTTCTTACAGTCTGTAAGTAACCAAAATCTATATCCAAATCATTTTGCTCGCCAATTCAAGGAATAAAATCGCCAATCAACAGGAGGGGGAAACATCAATATAGAAAAAAAACAAACATTAGAGCTTGTATCCCCATACTCACAGCCGTGAAGGTACAGTATTGGACAATGAAATTTAGACAGAAAAATGTTAGCTTCTCTGTTACGCAATTTATGGATTACTTCCTCCAGGGCGTGAAAGGCAGCGGAAGTTCGATTGTTTAAAGATATTCGTTTCCGAAATGACGAATATTCATATTTCATGTTACAGGTTGGATAATTACAAACTGTTACAACGAATAAGTGCAACATTAAGTCAGTTTTAGCTGTAAGACATTCTAGGACGATGAGTCCACTTCTCGCATGCGGGTAGGGGGGTTCAAAGTGAGCACCGACTTGCAGACTGAGCTGTAATAAGTTAGTCTGGATAGGACAAGGCTTGGTGTGATTTAAACACTGGCATAATGCACTTTTGTCCTTCGTGGGTGTAAGAAATTAGTGTTACTGATTTTACATTGGGAACTTATATTCACCGACAAAATGCAATCTGCAAATGAAAATTCCGGAAACATTGGGCTGTTTTCTTTTTTCCTCTAATTATTGACTAAACCAGAGGCGGAATCACTGAGAGGGTTTGGGGGAGTCGGGGGAGGATGCTGGGGGCAATCACCGCCTCAAACCAACCAAAAATAAAACTAAAAAAGGGGTGGAAGGCTAATTCGCAGCACGCAAGTTAATATTGGAAACTTTTTGTGCGAGGTTGAATTGTTCCATGTTTTGTGACCAGATTGTCATGAAAAATTCAGTTCCAAACTTTAACTTTGATTCCTAAGCCGACGATATATACTGAGGCAACCTCTTAATGGAGAGGGGGCACGGAATACAAGGTCACAAAAACATCAACATGGTCGGTATTCCTCCAACCAGATCAGCTTACAGTTTCTTAATAATATATTTCTTCAATTCAACTTCATTTAACTTATAGTTAGAGGTTCGAACCTCTAACTTTCGTTCTTGATTGATGAAAATATTAAACTGAGGAGCTTCATTTCTTGGCATGTTCCCTCGGACACTAAATCAGACCGCAGGGAGGGGGACGTGGTGGCGGGGCGGGGGAGATTCGTGCGGGAAGAATAAACATTGTAAAACCTCTACTAATTACAACTGCCCGCAACAAACTGCAGAAAATGAAACTCCGGATGTGGATTAAACTAAAGACTAAAAAAAAAGTCAAAGAAAAAAAAAGAAGGTGCAAAAAAAAAAGGGCAGAGGAGGTTCTGCACCATCTGGCACTCTAATCTCTGGAGAGGCACTAGCATTTTGTGCCATGGTGGAAACTTCGGGATCAATGACGTCACCAGACTTTTATATTGCTGAAATGGGTGATTTCACTTGATTTTGTACGTGCGTGACATTTTGACCTTACTGATTGTCAGATGATCTTAAAAGCACATCGTTTTCATTGATTAATGTAGGCATTGCTACAGACGATCTACGTGATAGGCGTTTTGATTTTGGAGATTTATTCATGCCGGAATTATCTGCTTTTGCTGTTGGAACTGCATCGTTTGCTGTTAATTTTTCTGCAACTACGGGATTTATTTTAATGCAAAGCTGGTCATGATGTTTGGTTACAACTTTCTGTTCATCATTGAGTACTTCGTAAATCAGATGCGGCAGTCTAGATTTAATTCCACCGCCAGACCATACTCGTGCGTTAGGTCGACTAAAATCGCAATACCAAACCGTATCGCCAACATGATAGTGTTTTGACGTATGATGTTATGTGCTAGCAACTTGTTTTTGCTGATTCCGTTTAACAATCAACACAGGGTCGGGATACAGCAAGTCTATTTAAGATTTTAATTTTCGGTTAATGAATAATTTAGCTGGTGTACTCTGGGTAGTCGAACTTACTGTAATTCTACTCGATGTTAAGTAGGCATTGATACTCTTCCGGATAGTCAAACCGTCACGCCTCAAAGCCTTATATACACGTTTAAAGTTCTTAATAAAAATTTCCGCTTGCCCATTTACCCACGGAGAATTTCCAGGCCCCTGGAAATGTTGGATTCCATGCGATTTAATCCAGCATTTGAATTCCACTTGTAAATTGAGGTCCGTTATCGCTAACGAAAGAATCAAACAACTCGTATTCGGCAATGTGGGTATTTAGTACTTCAATAACTTTCGGAGACGTGGTGCTTTTCATTTTATGTACGAATGGCAGCTTACTATGAGCATCCACTAGGATTAAGAACATATAGTTATCGAGTGGACCCAAAAAATCATCATGATAGCGCGAGTTAGGTTTTTGAGGATATTCCCAGTTATGCTTGGGACCTGCTGCATTCGTTTCTTTGAACTGTTGACAGGTTACGCAAGATTTTACTTTCTTTTCAATATCGCTATCGATTTTTGGCCACCATACCTTAGCCCTATCCAAACCTTTCAATTTAACTATACCCAAATGTGAACTGTGCAAGTCATTTAAAATCTGTTTTCGCAATGTTGATGGAATGACGATCGGGAATCCCCAAAAAAGCGAATCATTCTCGATGGTGATTTCGTTGCGACGCGTGAAGTACGGTTGCACGTCCGGATCCTCATATACGGACGGCCAGCCCCGATTCACGTAGCGGTAGACTTTTGATAGAATTTTATCCTTTTTAATTACGCTAACTAGTGTGTCATTTAGCACTGGCAAGTAAGCTATCGTCTCTAACACTAGAACATTGTATTGTTCCTCGACTTCCTCGAACTCTTTGTTTTTCGGTAAAGGAAGTCGAGACAGTGCATCGGCGGTTAAATTTAATTTGCCGTGAATATGCTCGAAATCATAAAAAATAGGCATGTAACATAACCGCCCAACATTGCACACGGGCTGCCGCCATTTGCGGAATTCCTTTCTTGGGGGCAAAAATCCAAATCAGTGCCTTCTGATTGGACTGCAAAGTGAACCTTTGACCATAGAGATATTCGTGGAACCGCTTCACTCCCCACGCCACGCTGAGCGCCTCATGATCGAAATGACTGTACATCTGCTGTTTTTCTTAATTTGCGGGATGCAAAAGCTATAGGGCACGACTCACCATTAGACATAATATGCATTAAGCATGCACCTACTCCGTAGGGAGAGCCGTCGCACACGAGTTGCAGTTTCAGTTTCGGATTGTAATGAACCAAAACCTTACTCTTTACGAATAACTCCTTAACTTTGCTGACAAATTGGTCACACTCTTTCCCCATACCCATTTTACCTTAGGACGCAACAGTCGTGTAACTGGAGAAAGAATGTGTGCAATGTTAGGCAAATATTTAGAGTAGTGATTAACGAAACCCAAAAACTTTGCAGTTCTTGAATGCAACTTGGGTTAGGTGCATTTGTCACGGCTTCAATAACCTCTGGGAGTGTGTGTAATCTTTCTGCATTTATCATGTCCCCCGAGGTATTTTAGCTCAGGTTCTGATAGTTTGCACTTGTCGATCCTAAGCCTTGCACCATTTTCTTGTAAAGCACTAAGCAACATACGTAATGAGTCGTCATGCTTTTCCCCCTTCCCACTTACTAAGATATCGTCGTAAAATGGGGAACATTTAGGAATATTGCTAGTAATTTGAGTCATAACCCTTTGAAAAATACTCGGAGTAGAAGCTAATCCGAGGGGCACCCGCAACCAGTGAAAAAGACCTAAAGGAGTATTTACAGTTAAGGCTGCTTGCGATTCGCAATCTAGTTCGATCTGCAAAAATGCATCCTTAAGATCGACAAGGCTGAACGTATCACTATCTGCTAACTCACTAAAAAGTTCTGTGGCTGTTGGAACCGGGTAATGGTCGACTTCTAATTGCAGATTAACTGTTGTTTTATAGTCACTTATAATGCGTATGTCGCCCCCCGGTTTGTGCACGATCAAGATCAGCGTCGACCATTCCGAGGTTGTCACTAGCTCTAGAATAACAAGGCTAACCAAGCATTCAATTTCTTGGTTAACCTTTTGTTTAAGTGCTAACAGGACAAGTCGCACTTTACAATAAACTGGCTTAGCATTAGCTTTGAATTGTATTTTGGCCTTGAAGTTCTTGAACTTACCCATACCCTCGCTAAAAACGTTCGGGAAATTCGTTAACCAAATCTGCGCTGTTAACAGTAGGAGTATTAACCTTTTTTTGATATGCTTAACTTTTGTTTGCAAGTCATAATACGGATTCATATCCGGCCTAAAGATTGACAGCCAATCTTTTCCCATTAATAATGGTTTGTACATTTTAGAAACAAGAGCTTCAAGGTTTACGGTTTGGCCATTGATTTTTACTTCCAACCTAATGGTGTAAATGTTTTTTTCCCGTTCACTCTGTATAGGAATGAATTGAGTATGGACTCAGACTGAAAAATATTTCTCGTGCCACTATATTGGTATAATGATAGCATCCGCCCCAGAATCTATTTCCATTTTCAATTTAACACCATTCAGCGTTACAGGCATCCACCATTTATGTATTTTCAAGGAGTTAACTACAATAATGATTTTGTTAACCAGAACAGTAGCAGGGACTGAGGAAAATTCTGAAACGTTCAATAGTTCCACCGTGTTGTTTTGTAGGCAGTAATCTTCTTCAGACCAGACTGTCTTCTTCAGACTGTTTTTGATCAATGGATATGTCAGAATGAAAGCCCAGTTTATGTTTGAAAAGTTTAATGTTTTGGCGTTTGGGCGTGCACGCATAATTTGTGTATTATGCAGACTTTTTTGTACTTGTCTGTTTGCTGTTTGCTGTTTCATATATTAAGTCTGTTTCGTGTGAGTAGGTATATATGTATTTTTAGTGCAGTTATAATTTGTGAAACAAGCAGACTCCTAGTTGAGTAAGTTTTGGGCCTGTGTTTGTGTTTGAAGGTCGTTTGAGGTAGTTATTTCTAGTTCTTTGAGTAATTACGTGTTCATTTTGTGTATGAACTTTTATCTTTCAATTTTGTAGCGTTTTGCTGTTTATGTGGCATCTATTTTGTGTGTGTTTGTGGGTTTACATTTTGCGAATTGGAGTTCAAATTATAGTTCGTTGCGTTCGTGTGAACTCTAATCCTATTCGTGTACCTTCACGGCTTGAGCATGGGGATACGAGCTGTAATGTTTTTTTTTCTAAACAGCAAAACCGTTTTTTGTTCAATTAATTTGTTGGCTTTTTTCGCTTCCAATTTAATTGTAATTACTTCGGTCTGGTCTATCATGTTTCCACTGTCCACCGATTTTTGTTTTCGAAAAAACGGAACATTAGAAATGCATACTTATGTTCAGGTTCTGCCCCAGGTTTGTCCCATGATTATTATTTGATGGAAACACATTAGCGTGTTTCTAAATTTAGCATGTGTCATCTCGATGAGTAGTTGATTTTGGTTTGTTGCAGTATCATAGCAAACAATCGCGAAAACAATTCAACTGGTTTCCCGAAGCTAGCATTGAAAAAGTAAATAAGTCACTTACTCATGTCGGCCACCCAATTTTGAGGCTGCAGGCCTCAAAATTTAAGACTTTGCACCCTACGGTTTAAAACTTGAAAAGACAATTTAATTTTGATTCTCCAAAACTAGCTAGCTAACTCAAACAACGACAATGTTACTTTCCCGGCACCTGCCCATAATTGTTGCATCTTGTTTTTGCATAATAAAATAAAATAAAATCAGTGAGCCATAATCCGATATTGTGCGCCTTGCCTATTGGAACCCCAATGTTACGTTGCAGCATTGTAACATTTTGACATTGTTAGCCCCGCCGCCTCCTCAGCCTCCTGTCCAATTTTCTGAAATTCTCGTGCGCAAACGAACTCTAATATGCACGGCCGGTAAATAAACCAAAGTCTTATAGCAGAAACGAAGACAACGACAACGGCCCCTACAATGATTGTGTCAATTCTTTGGCTAGGAATTGAAATTGACACATTGTTGCCCTGATATAACTATTTGCTCTGCGCGGTCATCTCAGCGGCAAGTTTTAAATGACGTCATGCACGAAGGACATTTATTTTTCACACGGCACGGATTGCTCAAGCCAAATCGATAAACTGGGAGTGGGGAGAGGGGCCCTGAACAGGGAATACACGTGTATGGGACAGTGCTTCTATTAGCCATGCGCTTTAGAAATTAAAGGTATTGGGGGTTGGGGAGGATGCATCTGTTACCATTGATTCACATTAACTGAACTTACAAGGTAAGTTAAGGGAGACGGGAGGAAAGGGGGACGGGATATGGTGGGTAGAGGATGGGAAGAAAAGGGGAGTATTCCAGCAAGAACAATTTCCTGTCACAGTCAACATTCAAACAAGACCGAGTGAAAACTGGGAAATACCCACGGGCGAAACAAAACCCTGGGCGAAGCCGGGTACGACTGCTAGCTATCAATAATTTTAGACAGACTTGAAAAGAAAACTATAAAGGTTCACACAAATAAAAATGGGTAAACGAATTTGTGCTATTTATTCATTGACAATACTACACCGGTCAATAAAATCCATGCGTGGTGTTGCAGCTAAGAACAAAAGTCAGGCTGCGGAGGGAGTTAAGTCGCTGCAACTTGTTATGCCTTTTCGCACCTTGTTGCACTTCAGCCATTTTCGACTGAGGAGCTTCAGCCTGGAAAACTGCAAAATAAAATATATTTCAAAACGTAAAACCTCTTTTAATCATGTTGAAATTCCACGCACAGCCAAACTATTTGTAAGTGTCGTGCAATTCTATATAAAACTGGTAATGGAGGAAGCATCTTTACTACTACTACTCTTCTGTTGTGAAGCGAGAGCAGCACAATCGACAGTTTAAAAATAAAAAGAAGCCAATAAAGTGCAAAATTGGAAGCAACTATACGAAACCTTGCTCAGGAAAATTAAATGGTTCTAGCTTCATCCACCAAAATACCGTTTTTGTGTGTGTGTGTGTGTACGCTAACGTGCTGTATTATCAGCTAGGAAAGGGCCCCCGCACACTAGGCAACCAAGTCGCTGACCAGATCGCTGTAGCCAATGAGAATACTTACGGTATATGCAGCACTGCACACTTGGCCGCCGCGGCCAGACAGTCGCTGCGGCTACTGTGATCCCAGGCAGGGTACAGGCAACCACAGGGCGACAATACTTGACCTGTTTTCATTTTTCACCACGTGATCGAGAAAAATCCAAGAAAAACGAACCTGGCCGCGGCGTACGTCCCTGTATTTTTTGGCCGTGACGACCACTGGCCACGCGCCCTTGCCGCCTAGTGCACGGGGCCCTTAGAATTTACACACAGAAACCACTTATGTCAATATGTCAATTTGAACGAACTGCTACAGCGACTACATAATCACAACTGGTGATCTGTACACTTCCACCACTTTCGAAAGTGTTGAGGTAGAAACACCTCTATCACGCACTGCACCAGCGATCTCTATTATAATCTAAAGATAGTAACCATCACAATTGCCGGTAAAAAATGTATTCACTTTTAGGCCTATTCTTAGAGTTTAGGTGTAATAGTTAGCTTTTAGGCCTATTTTTTACATGTCGTTTTAATGTCTTAAGTAGCAGCAGTGGGGAATTGAGTGCGAGACTAGGCATATTCATCCATGCAACACGGTGCTGAGACAATTTAAAAATACGCTAATGTGTGCCATTAATGAAATCCCATTGTTTTTACGGTTGCGTGTCTTCCTGTAGTGCTTAAAGGCCGATTGCGTTCAAATTAGCATGCAGCATCTAGGCCTATCGAGTTCTTTCTCGCAGGAAGCAAAGGAATGCACAAAGCAAAACTTTTAAATGCATTAAACAAGCCACGCGATTCCTTAATTATTGAGTAAAAATTTGGTACGCCCTCGTGTACCTGGAAACAATCTATACAGATAAACGATACTGATGTCACTAGATGGTGCCACAGAAAAATATAAAGAAAATCCCCTGGCGCCATCTAGTGATACTAATATCATTAACCTTTACAGCTTTTTTCCAGGTGCACAAGGGCGTACCAAATATTTACTCCACAATTAAGAAGTCCCGCAGCTTGTTTGTTGCGTTTAAAAGTTTTGCTTTGCGCATTCCTTTGTTTTCTGCGAGAGAGAACTTGATAGGCCTAGATGCTGCGAGTAGTAACATGTCACCCAAATCCATCATTAGCACGGCCTGCCTATTAGAGTTCATTTGTGCACAAGAATTAAAAAAAAACTGGACAGACGGCGGCTGCGGCGAGGCCCCAGAATGCAACGCTGTAACATGTAACAATGGGACAACAATACGCGAGGTGCACAAAATCGGATTGTAGTTCACTCGAACAAGATGCAACGATGCTTGGGCATGGGGAAAGTAACATTGTCGTAGTATCTTCTGTTAGTGTGCTTTGTCGGCCACAGACAGGTTGTCGAGAACCAAAATGAAATGGTCTTGGTTTTTGCTTAAATCTTTCAGTTTTAAACCATAGGGTCCGAAGTCTACAATTTTGAGGCCGAAGTCAAAATTGAGCGGCCGGCATGACTGAGTGACTAATTTACTTCTTCAATGCGGGCGTCGGGAAGCCAGTTGAATTGTTTCTGCAATTGTTTGCCATAATGCTGCATCTGTTGCTACAATGCAGAATCAACTACCCATCGAGCAGACTGGGTAACCTTAGACACACGCTAGTGTGTTGCCAACAAATAACTGACATGGGACAAAGCTTGGGCGGAACCTGAACAGAAATATGCTTTTCTAATGTTCCGTTTTTTCGCAAACAAAATTGGCTGGACAGTGGACATACCGTACACATGATAGTCCAGACCCTAACAATTACAATAAAATATAAGCAAAAAACGCAAACAAATCAACTGTAATTAGTATGGCGTTCTGT
>JAHWFP010140759.1:0-10715 GCA_023313725.1 Lithobius niger | reverse complement strand
TGCTCCTGGTGCCTAATAGGTGATACTTGCAGCATATCCCCCCCCCCACCCCTAGCCGTGCAGTAGTGACAAGCTTGGAATTGAACCAAAAACAGAAACTTGGTCTTTGTCACGTTGAGCAGTTACAGATAGCTTACCGACAGTTTTCATTGCTGTTCTACTTACCAAATCTTCCACTATATCCTGTTAAATATTCTATGACGTTTTCTCTTCTATCTTTATCTTGTCGCTGTAAAAGTAACGGAGAAGATAGTTATTAAAAACTATCAAGTAAAACCTGTTTTAGCAGAAGTTAATAGGATCACATACTGACTGCAAGCGTGACAGTTGTTAAAATGTCCTCTGTTGTGGTGCGCTTAAGTAACTATCTCGCTTCGCATTTCTACAACTGGAATTTCATGGAAAGTCATGGTGCAATGGCAAAGGCAGGAACGTCACGTCTTTCAGTCATTGGTTGAAGACCACTGATGGACTAACTCAACCTGCACACTAATCGTCCAATTAATGGTTGAAGACCACTGATAGACTAATTCAGCCAGTGCATTAATCGTCGAGTTAATGGTTGAAGACCATTGATAGACTAATTCAACCAATACACTAATCGTCCGTTAATTGGAGATCACTGATGGACTAATTCAGTCAGCACACTAATCGACCAGTTATGGTTAAAGACCACTGATGGACTAATTCAACCAGTACACTAATTGCCCAGTTAATGGTTGAAGACCACTGGTATACTAATTCAACCATTACACTAATGGTCCAGTTAATGGTTGAAGACCTCTGATGGAGTAATTCAACCAGTACATTAATCGTCCAGTTAATGGTTGAATACCACTGATGGTCTAATTCAACCAGTACACTAATCGACCAGTTTATGATTGAAGACCCCTGATGGAGTAATTCAAACAGTACACTAATCGACCAGTTAATGGTTGTAGACCACTGATGGACTAATTCAACCAGTACTAATTCAACCAGTACACTAATAGTCCAATTAATGGTTGAAGACCACTGATGGAATAATTTAACCAGTACAATAATCAGTTAATCGTTGAAGACCCATGATGGGCTAATTCAACTACACTTATTGCCCCGTTCATGGTTGAAGACCATTGATGGGCTAATTCAACCAGTATACTAATTGTCCAGTTAATGGTTGAAGACCACTGATGAACTAATTTTACCAGTACACTAATTGTCCAATTAATGGCTTAACTGGACAATTAAGCCACTGAAGACCACTGATGGACTAATTCAATCAGTACACTAATCGTCCAGTTATTGGTTAAAGACCAGCTTCTCATTCTGTCTGTCTCCCTGTACCCAACATAAATTTAGAAAGCATTTACCAATTCGTTTCAGATTTTCCACATGTATTCTATGTAAATACACACGCAAACCATTCACGTTGCCTTATATGTCAGACTTCCTGAGTGGGGAATCAAACCGACGACCTTTGAAACCAAAGGTTGAGGTCCTACCGCTGAGCCATACTGACACGGCCATATAAAAGGAAACGTCCATAGGCAGCATTTCCGTCTGCATTCCATCTGTATTCTATTTCCTATTTGTGGATGAAACTTCGGAAATTCATTAAATTTGGTAAATGGTTCCCTTATTTTTTAACTAAAAATTCGTTCCAGGGAAATTAATGAAAAATCCCCGCCACCAAGACCATTGAAATTCCACCAATGCAAAACCAAATTCAACCAATACACCAATCGTATGCGTGTTCTTGGTCTTTTTTTTTTTTTTACCTGTTCTAGCTGAACACCTAGCAGTATGTATGTTGATACTTCAAGGGTAGCCATTTCCTTTCGCAAGCTTTGTAGGCGATTGTGATGGACCATTTGTTGAGAATCCTGTTAGAGAAAAAAGGGAAAATAAATAGATTATTGTCATAGCGTGATTTTGTCTTTATTCATATTTACTCCCAAGTCTTCGCACATTAGACTCCAAACTGTTTGTTTCATCTAAAGTTCTTTTATTCAGTTAACCTTTGAAAATAGTAAGATTCGGTATTTTGAGATGCATTTACTAGAGATTGTTTTCTCACTCACACGTGATCCCTGGCATTCTTGTTGCGCCTTTGGCAGCGTGTGGTAACTTCTAGAATAGTCCTTTAGGGTGACCCTATTAATTACTTTTGGGTCTTTGGAATGTTCTCCTGGAAAAAGAAACAATAACAGAAACAAAAACAACATAAGTACCTGTAGTACTAATAGTGCTGTGCATAGTGAACATACTCAAATCTTGTTGATGTTACTTATGCTGATTTCAGACTACTCAATTTCTCTTGCACCGGGAACGTGCTCACCATTTCCCTCTACTAAATTCGTCTCGGGACAGAGCAACCGGCTACTTGTTTCTGGGCCAGCCGGGCCTCAAGTGTTTTACTGGCCTGAGCCGGTCATCTTTTCTTCCTAGTGCTGCTCCCCTACGTTTGTTGTTGTTGTGGAATAAGGGGTGACTATACTACTTACCCTCCCATTATAGGGGGAGTAAACAAGCCTAGTTGAAATTTTTAAATGTGAAATCCTAAACGGGCTGGCCCTCATTCAGTCTTGGCCAGTGTACGCTTGGCATATGTGACCTATTTATAGTGTAAAAGCAGCATTAGATGAAGGAGCGTTTACGTGTCACTGAGAACCAAGGGAAGCCTGATAACAGGTCTGCATGTGGAACTGAGAGATGGGGGCTGAAATGACCAGAATTAAATTGAAAAAACAGAGATAGAGTGACATAAAGATGAAAAGCTGGTTTCTGTTTTGTTATTAGGAACATATGGGTAACGGAGACGAAAATATGCTTAGGGACCATGACTCTTGCAATTTATACATATTAGGACTGATACCCTCCACGATAAACTATAACGATCACGACAGTTTTTCAGTTGTGCATCCAGGCCCATGGTAATGGTAGTTTGATCAATTGTAGCGGATTGGTATACTCAGGTACACCACTGTGTGTTACAGCACTAGGTATATAATTAGTGTATTTCTACAAAACACGATGCCCATTTTAAGGATGTCAGAAAATATGTATTTGCTGGTTTTACATGAGACCATTTTTTAATGTATTTTCTGGTTTTACAAGAGACCAATTTTTTAGACCTCATTCAAGTAGACCAGAAACTCAATTACGGAATTTTTTGTATGCTATGCGTCACTCCACAAGTTCAGAATTTTGAGTAAGTTGTTGACCTTAATTTTAGAAATACAGCAAATAGTGGAAAATGTTAACGGTTGAGCCTTACATAACCTGGCTTACTATTAGCTTACATGAATGCTGGTTACTGATTATTAGGATGAGCCACCCGATTAATCACCCATTGAGTAGTCAACTGACGTTCAGGAAAGCGGAACAAATCTCCTGTACGCAGTCTTTCAGCCAGATTTTGCTTGTTTGTTTTATTTACTTGATAAACGAGGGTGGGTCACCCATTATTCAACAGCTTAATAGTCAGTTGACATGCAGTAAAGCTCGATAAATATTATCTAGGAAATTTTTCCCTCATTATTGTGCGTATCTTACTCGTACAGGGAGTCCCACTTAAAAAAACCGATTTAAAAAAATCATATCTAAAAAACCATATAAATGCAACATTTCTACAATAACAAGGTTGTAGCCAAGCATTTAAAGTTTTTTTTTTTATATTCTGACAATATGTTCCATGTGTTCGCCCTGCAATTGTGGGAATGCAATGGTTCACGCAAGATGGTGTGACTTCTCACATGGCCAACGACACACTTGACGTTTTGTTTTCAAACATTAAGAATAGGGTGCTCTCCAATCGTTAGTCGCAACGTCACAATGTTGACCATGATTGGCCACCTCACTCGCCAGATCTAACCCATGTGACTCGTTTCACTGGGACTTTTTTGAAGGAAAAGGTTTTCTAACAACGAGTGACGAAATTGGATACTTTATAGGAGTGCATTCGCACAGTCCTGAATGAAGTGGACATCAGTGTGTGTAAAAAGGCTGTGTAAAATATCACACTACGTCCTCGAAGCGTTATGCAATTGCAAGGCTGACACATGGAACATATTGTCAGAATGTAAAAAGAACTTTAAATGCTTGGCTACAATCTTGTTATTGTAAAAATGTTGTAGTTGTGATGGTTTTTGAGATATGAATTTTTTAAATCGGTTTTTTAAAATTCGGACACCCTGTATTTTAAGCATATTACCCATTTTTTTTACTCAGCCTTTATGTGTCTTACTTTTTGCATATCTTACCCAGTTTTTACGGATCTCAGCCAGTTTTGGGGTATATTACTCAGTATTTCTGTATCTAACCCAGTTTTTACGCATCTCAGCCAGTTTTGGGGTATATTACTCAGTATTTCCGTATCTAACACAGTTTTTACGCATCTCAGCCAGTTTTAGGGTATATTACTCAGTATTTCCGTATCTAACACAGTTTTTACGTAGCTAATCCATTTTTTTCATATCTTACCATTCGCTTTTAAATTCGATTCACCTTGTGCAACACAGCTGCGAAGACGGAATAACACGGCCAAAACGAACCAAGCTTGCATCTTGGTCCTCATCTTGAAGTTTCAGTTTTGGTGAGAATATCGGTTAGACCGACAATCAGACCAGCAACTTAAAAGTTTGCTTACAAATTTGCGAATGCAGTCTAGTGGTGCAAGGTCAACAAGGCCAACAGCCCCACATACGGCAACGAGACCTACTCAAGAAAACGATGAAAAGATGAAGATAGGGAAGGCCAGTAACATTAACAAACGTGTAACACGTTGCTGGTGAGCAGAAGAATTTAGGCATTTAGGCATTCTGTCTTTGCCCTCGCCATAGTCTTTGACTCTCAATTATTTTCTTCTTCCACCCCAAATGAACTTGAGCAGCTGAAGCACTACCAGTACGGGCTAGATGAGACGGCGTGGGATACGTGAAACAATACCGCAAAGTAATAGTTATTAGCACATCCGGCAGGCAGTGCTTATTAGAGTTCGTTTGCGCACGAGAATTTACAAAAACTGAGGCGGAGGCGGAAATTTGAAATTTGTTTATTAGAGCCTCAGCCCAAAGCTCTGCGCCCTACTACACAAACTTCGTGAACAACCGATCAACTGCAAACACCATTACACAGATTATACTAACCAATCCAGAATACAACAAACACCAACTACAACTGCATTAACGGAGGCGGAGGCGGAGGAGGAGCGGCTAACAATATCAAAATGTTACAATGCTACAACATGTAACAATGGTGCAACAATACGCGAGGCGCAGCAGATCTTAGTTTTAAGATTAGTATTAAAGTAAAGTTAGTCTTTAGAAGGAGTGTGTAGCTTTGTGGCTTGTAGGCTCCAGTAAGAATGAATAAAATAAAATAAATAAATAAATACAACGATGCTCGGGTGCGGGGAAAGTAACATTGTCGTGGTATCTTCTTTATTACCGTTTTAACTCGTTGCCGAGAACCAAAATGATATGGTCTTGATTTTCGCTTAAATCTTTCAGTTTTAAAACTTAGGGCGTCAAGTCGTTAATTTTGAGGTCTCTACGCCCTCAAAATTGGGCGGCCGACATGACTGAATGACTTATTTTCTTCTTCAATGCGGACTTCGGGAAGCCAGTTGAATTGTTTCTGCGATTGTTTGCATGATATACTGCATCTGCCTGCAACACTACAGAATCCACTGTCTATCGAGCTGATACATGCTAAATCTAGACACACGCTAGTGTGTTGCCATCAAATAATGAACTTAGACCAAAGCTTGGGCAGAACCTGAACAGAAATACGCATTTCTAATGTTCCGTTTTTCGCAAACAAAATTGGGTGGGCAGTGGACATACCATACACAACATAGACCAAATCGTACCACTTTCCATAAAAAGGACGCGAAAAAAGCCAACAAATTAACTGAACAAAAAACGGCTTCGCCGTTTAGAAAAAAAAAACATTAGAGCTCGTATCCCCATACTCACAGCCGTGAAGGTACACGAATAAAAACGGATTAGAGTTCACTCGAACGCAACGAACTAAAATTTGAACTCCAATTCCAGGGAATAAGGATTGTGACATGCCAGCCTCCATGCACACGTAAACAAACATGTACATCACTAATCAATCAAACAAAACAGTTGGATATTTAAAAAAAATACCCACAGAAAATAAACACGTAAGTACTCACGTGAACTAGAACTAAAACAGAAACCATCAAACACAAGCAAAAAAAAATGCCGAACTGGGAGTCTGCTTGTTTCAGAAATTATAAATGCACACAAAATACAAAGATGCCCGCTCACACGAAACAAGCTTAAAATAGAAAACAACAAACACAGACAAATATTTAAAAAAAAACCTGTATGATACACAAATTAAGCATACACATGCACACAAACATTAAACATTTCAAACACAAACTGCGTTCACTTACTGACATAACAATTACGTGAAAACAGTCATTATTCCCTAATATTGGAGTTCAAATTATAGTTCGTTGCGTTCGAGTGAACTCTAATCCGTTTTTATTCGTGTACCTTCACGGCTGTGAGTATGGGGTTACGAGCTCTAATGTTTTTTTTCTAAACGGCGAAGCCGTTTTTTGTTCAGTTAATAAGGTAAGGTAAGTTTATTAAGGAGCTCGGACTGCAACTGATCATCAGCCCCACTAAAAGATACAGAACAAAACAACAACACAACAATAACGGCTAGGTAATTTAAACCAGGTAACTTAGCACAATAACAATAGCATACAGTCAAGAACTGAAGCGACCCGACGCACTTCAAAAGACCGCTACTGCCTTCAAACACTTAAAGGGACACACCTCCCAGCGCCATTCTTCCCGATCCTCCACATCAAGTACGGTCCCAAAGGTCTATTTACTTACAGTTAGTCTTTCCCTTACTAAAAATCCGTTTTAAAATGTGGCGTCTAGGAGATTTTCTGTTGAATATTACTAACTTTATTTACGCTCGTTCCGAACTTATATGATGCATCGCGCGCCTGCAAGGACCTTGAAGTTTTATCTGTGTGTGCGCAGTACTAATTTCAATCGTTTGCTAGTAATTACTATGAGACCAAAAATCTGAAAGGCTAATGCAGTAAAAATTAATATTATTAATTCCAATAGATCGCTGAAGCAAAATTATAAATTATAGATCGCCGAAGCACTAGTCTAGAAAATTATAAATCGTGATTTTAAAATACAAGAATCATTCCGGTTTTTGACGACACAATCAATGGGTTCACGCTGGCTGGGCAACTGAGACAGTAGCTACGTTTTTCGCTGCGAGGAACGAAGTTACCGTCTCAGTTGATCTTAGCTGTGGTAAATACGCGGATGTGATCGTCGCGTGGATGTTATAAGGCAGGCCGGAGGTTGCTTTAACATTTTCGCCCCTCCCATGTGGCGACACTTACAACAACGATTGAACCTCTCCTGGGAACTCATCCAGCCATCTTTTCCGCATAACTTGAAACAACGCGCACCTGAAGAGGAAATGCTCAATCGTCTCTTCCTCTGTCCCACAGTGGCACAGAGGCGAAACACGGACATCCCATTTTGCCAGTAAAAAAAAACAACTACAATGGGTCGGTAAAAGCAATATATTTTATAGTTTTTACGCCCAAGGAGGCAGTCTATCGTCCGAGGCGCGGCCAAGGATGTTTTGCCTCCGGGGACGCAAAAAATATACAATAAATCACATTGTTGCAAAAGTATGGCTATAACTGATTTACGACCACGCAACATCTTTTTTTTTAATAATTTCCTTGAGCCTTAAGTCAGCCGAAGCAATTTCATGCTTGTATGGCTGAACCGGCTGAATTTTTAACATTACAAGACTTTTTGAAAGAAGAAGTATCTTGTAAAGGGAGGCAAACCTGGGGATTTGAACCGAGTAACTTCCGATCATCGTAAGGCCGAAAGATTGTCCAGAATTGGCCAAAATAATATCCCATAGCTACTGAAGATCAATAGGAACTTATTTGTTTATAGTTTGTCTCTTGGGTGGGTTTGTAGTTTTGGTTGTACAAAGCGCGCGACTCAGGGTCACAGCTCTGATAAAATTCAAACAACACAACAACAACAGGTCGGTTTGCCTAGAGCCTTTACAGATTCTGTGTATTAGTGTATTAGTGTACTAGTGATGTAAGTGTTTTAGTAACAGTGTGTGTAGTTGTACTGGGGCTGGTAGTCAACGTTGGTTAGAGCTCCGTAATAAATCAAATCAAATCAAATCAAATCAGGTTATTTACGACCATATTTTGTCATTTTTATTGTTGCAAAGTGGAAATAACTTAAACGTACTGTTACAACAATGGTTCTTGTCCGTTCTTCGCTAAAACCGTACATTCTTCATGATAAGTATGGATTGTCGTAGTTGTTGGCTAATTATAGCATTGTTTTGCACCAGATCGCCTTTGACTTTGACTTTATTGAGCTGGAAGACCCCAAAGATCATGCGCTCAAAACTAACCTACTTAACTAGCTTAACCTAACTTAAAACTATAACTTTAACAACTGGAAAACCAAACAACCGTTGAAGACCAAACAACTAAACCACCAGATCGCTATACTAATTATAATAATGTCCATGATAAGTTTAACAATTTTTGTTTGTTTGTTTAAAAATTTACCTTATCACCAAAAATCATTGGAAATCTACACGCCGTGATTGTTGCAGCATTTAAACTCTCGTGCTGCCCATGCTCCAGGGGTTCTGATTGCCTTGTTGTTTGTGTGCCTTTGCGTGTAGTTTTGTGTGCTGTATTTACGGGATTTGTATTGACTGGTATTGTACAGTTGTAGTCATGTTTGGTTAGTCGCAGGTAGCATGGTCCTGGGCTTCTTCCTCGGTGGGACCCCAAGGACCTCCAGCGGAGGGTTCCCCCCCCCCCCCTAATCACGAAATTCCGCTGAGACGCCCATCAAGGGTAATCCAAAAGAAAGTGCCAGATACTCTCCGGCCCACACCCACAAACACATTCTGGCGAGCGGGCCCAATCAACGTGAATATTTTCCGCCCAATCTCCTGCACAATCAGGTGCAAGCACTGCACCGACCAAAAGCACCTTTTGAGGAACTCCAAAAAGTCCATTAGCACACAGGACTCTGGGAACTGCAGATCGGCTCCCATGTGTATAGCTGCGGAAACCGCTAGTAGTTCCCTAACATAGGCCGATGGGAGACCCTGTAAGGTGTACTCAAACTCCAACCGCTACCCTGGGATGCACATCCCAATCCCCCTACTTCCCGGTGGCACAAAAGAGGCATCACAAAACACCTGGCACAGATGCCAGGCAGGCGCACCCGAGCCGTCGGATCCAACACCACCGATGCCACCACGCCACTCCACACCCGAAGGGCTGAGTGAGTGAACAAACATCGGTGGCAGGAGGGCACCCAAGCACCCCTGACACAAGAGACAGTCCCTGAGGATGCAGGCAACAGGGTCCAACCAGCCCCTCAAGAGAGTTCGCTGGCATACATTACTTTCCTAAAGCACCGAACAGAGTGAACAGAACGCACTACTGTTAGAGACAGTTTTGGCTCCAAACTTGACGTTGCGCGTATGCAGTAATGTTACATCAGCCGTTCTGTACCTTCCTAAACTACAATACAGCTCAACAAGCTCAGCAGAGTATTCGATACGTCATACCTTCACCACGACCAGACCTGGCTAATGGATTTGACCAGGATTGGCTAATAGATGTGACCAGGCGAGAGCAACGCCAAATTGCGAACCATATCAGGGAGGTGGTTTTGCTGGAGCATGCATGACATAACAGATTCATCACTGACGATGTTGACGTCAATCAAGCCGCATCAGCACGGATATTAGCAGGGAATGAGCCAAACTGTCACCAACAGTGGTGCGTTTGGTTCGTTCTGTTTGGTCGTTTAGGAAGGTACCGTACGTCTCACCAACAGCTCATGGAACAGCACTGGTAGCTCCCCCGCTTCGATGTTAATGGCATACACTGGCTTCACCCAATGAGAAGCACCCAATGACCACACGAAGGCAGACATTCAGAGCCACCTGCAGCCCACCAATGGCTGCTGTAAGGCAACCAGCAATGGTGCATGGAAATCCGCACAGGAACATAAGTAGACCTTGTAGAGGTTGACGACCGTGCTGCACCTTGCAACTGACCTATTACCTACCAGGGACTTTAGCACACCAAGCCGGGTTGTGATGTTCTTACACACGGCAGCTACGTCATGCACCCAGCCTAGCTGAGTAGGAGGTCCAGCCAGAACCCCAGGTATCGGAACTTACGGGAGGACCAAACCAGGGTACCCTTCACCCGGAGAGAGCCCTTATAGACCTGACCTCGCTCAAAGACCATGAGCCCAGCCTTGGTGCTGCAAAAGTGATCCAAAGAGTGAGCCACAGCCTGGCCAAGGAGATTTTGTTGCCATAAATGTGTTTTTTGTTGCCATTTATGGACTGTATTAGTTGTGCCCGTGCACATGCTCCCACCGCACCCGCACATCCCTGCCCCTTCTCCCCCTTCCGGCCGCACCCCGTTGCACCCCCTTCCTGCACTCCCACAGTGTGGGTTCTGAATATCTCTCTGCCTCTCTCCGGCACCTCAGGTGTTTGGTCTTTGGGTTTAAATTTATCGAACCTAAGACCGAACATGTGAATGGCTCCAACCTTTATGTCCTCCCCCAAAATTACTTTTAACTCCCAATCCCTACACTCCTGCCCGCTCCTGGATACACATACAT
>JAHWFP010140753.1:0-14713 GCA_023313725.1 Lithobius niger | reverse complement strand
TTAAATCCCTAGACAACTAAATTTTACCTACTTATTGTCGAATCGTGTAGACGTTGTTTTTAAACCATCCTGTAGTCATGTTGCCAGTACATGGTTTATTTATCGGAAGCTTGCAATGAAGTATAACAAAAGTTTTTTCGTCCTATTTTCTCCTCAATTTCAGCAAATATAGACTGCAAAGCTTAGTACTCAGATTGAAATACATTTTTACTGCAAATTAATGAGCGGTAATAGTCCAGCCATGTTTCAGTACATATGAGATTAAACAGTAAATAGTTTTTCGACAATTTGCAGGCCCTATACTTAAACATCTGATATTCGAAGGTAGGCATGGATTATTTTTAGGTTCTTTTTGGGGCACGAAAAGTCATAGTTTCTAATTTCCAAGGCTTTTTTTAGTTACACGTTTACCAAATCCATAAAGTCTTCATCAGACATTTTGTCGTTGGGAATGTCGGAATGAGCTACTCCAAAGTCAACATTGCACCACAATTTCATGTTGCTGGGAGTATCATCAGTGACATACACCACGGTAATTTTCCCGGTGACTTCCGTCAATTTTAAAACATTGTAGACGGCAAGTTAAACCATGGTTGGTTGATAACGTTTTTGTTAAATTTCCCTTTAGTTTTGTGAATATTCTCATACACCCAAGTTCTAAGACAGAGCGGTTTGTCTCCGTTACCTTCGTTCACGTTTTCGCAAGAGTGGTAGAAGGGGTAAGCCGTATGTATAGAATTTGGATAATTGTACATAGTCATGGAGATGGGTTTTTCCTCGTCAAATTCGACCTCTAGTTTTTTACAGATATATCGCGTAATATTTTTCAGCGCTTTTTGAGTTTCTGGGTCTCTGGGTGAAATCCAATCTTTATAGTTTGATTTTTCGTCCGAAATGGGATTCCCCAAACCCTTTAAATATTTAAACTGTACGGATGGAGACGAGGAAAACTTTACACCATTGTTAATCTTGGTACCTTTCTCGTTTTTAATTTTCAGCAAGTTCTTTTGCAAGAGATTCGAAAGATGCGTTAGCCAGGATGGTTGAGACAGTTTTAAGGTTGTTATTTATTTTAAGGTTCTTCCTTTTATTATATATATTTAAAGAAAATGCCAAGACACTCATTGTCCGCGGCCAAAACTCAAAATATCTGCGCTGAAAAAGACACTTTTTCGGCTGAATTCCGCTGCAACGATTATATAGTTTTCCACGACTTTCCACGTCAATAAAATTAAGTTTCCACGATATTCCGTGTTCTCCCCACCAAAAAAAATTTTTTTCTTTTTTTTTTCAAATAAATATATTATTATTTTTAGCTTAGCCTACATCTACGCCTACTTCATACTTGCATGGTATAGACTAACATGTTTCCACAATAATTGGACTATCAAAATAGTTTCAGCATCTTGGTTAGTCTGTTTATTGGCGGTAGTACACAATTACATTTAATTGTATACAATTACAATTTTGGAAAGATCGGCGGTTGTTTCCAGACGTTTAAGCGATGAGTAGCGATAGTTTTTGCCTTTTGCTAAGCTCACCTGTAACCTTCTTGACATGAACATATATTTATACTTCCAGAAAAACTCATCCCAAACGCAGTAACGACGTATACATACTTCGAAGCTTGAAGGGATCCTGCAAGTCGAAAAACGCAATTTTCGGCCAAAATATCGAAATGAGAAGAGCTGAAATTCGCTTCCGGACATGTTGTGCATCGATTTCTGTGACAAAAAACGTTACCGATGTCCATAATTTTATTTAAAAAAAAGTACTTTAGTTGAGTGTAGACTGTCTAAAAACTACAAAAATCGCGTCGTCAGCAGAAAATTGTTCATTTTTAACAACGATAGTTGCCGAACCATTTGACTGGGCGCCGCCATCTTGGATTTGTTGGAAAGCTGGAATACCCCTCTATCCAGGCCTTTCAACATATTTTTCGATGGCCATTTGGCATTGGCCAATCAGGCGTATTGTAGTAGACCGTTACTGGCTGTTTCAAGCTAACTTTCCAAAGCATTTGAAGATCGCATTCCCTCGTTGACTGGTTGGCACCACGTGACCGATTTGGCCTGACTAAAGTCGACTTAACCTTGGGTGGTCTTAAGTAAAGACCTTTTCCACGGGGTAATGTTTTTTCTTTATTTTTTGTTTGGTTTTTGCTTCTTTGAGTCGGAACCCTCCACTTGCTTGTGATTTCTCACGAGTTTAGCTAAAATTGTTGCATAGTTTTGTGCCTTTTTTACGGCAGATACAATCCCTGCAGTTCCTGCCATCAAGCCTCCAATGCCGGCTAAAATGGGTCCTAGCAATGCTAACGGCAAAAAGCCACCTTTCTTGTTTCGAGATCTTGTTTTGAGCTACGTACCTGTTTTACTAATAAACAACTTCGACTTTGCCTCTAGGCAACTTTAGATTCATTTTCCTGTCGCCAATGAGAGAGGCGTGACAGGTAGCGTTAGCTGGTACGACTGCTCTGAACTTCAATTTGATTTGGACATCCACGATTCCCGATTGAAGTCGCTCGGACTGTTTTGAGCAATCCAACACCACGAGAGGAGAGGCTTTCTTGAACTGAAGCAAGTCGAAACACAATTCGTTGGTTTCGTAGCAAAGCTGCCTGAATTGCTGCGCCATTCTGTATAGACTGATGTACTCTTCAGTAGCAAAATTAGTATTTAGATCAAGAAATGAATAACTCTCGGAATTTAAAGTGACATGGGCATCTTGCAGACTACAATGGTCGAACACGGCCGGGTTTTTAACTTTGTCCTGTCTGTTAGTTTGAAAAGCTACCAATATCCACCTGGATTTCTCGACCGCGGCACTAGTCAGCAAACACCAGGTAAAGTTGGTATTCTGAGGGATTTAAATGAATGGGTGTGTTTAGACAAATTCTCATATCAGAGTTTTTGCCAGTGAGAATGATCGAAAAGGAAACCGTTTCTTCTTTAATCCTATCTCAAAAAAGAAAATTATTCTTAGTTTAAAAAAACACCATTGTGGACGTTCCCTACTCATGGCACATGTAGCTCTGCCCAATTGCACCAAGTTTGGTAGACCGTTCTCACGCATGTAAATCTAGTCAGTGGGGAAGATTTACTTGACTAGGAGGTTTACGTGAGTGGGAGGTTTACTTGTGAAGATCAACGGTCAGGAGGTTTACTTTTGTGGGACGTTTACTTGATGTCAAAGGTCGAGAGGTTTACTTTAGTTAAAAGTGGGCAGCTATCTTAGAAAATGGCCACACTTCTGGCTTACATGGTTGCCACCATCTTGGATGAAGCACTTCCGGTTTACATGGACGCCGTCGAGAGGATGCAAAGGGACTCAAAAAGGTATCAAAAAGCAATTTTCCACCCTCCTCGAGAGTGATGAAATGGAGCAGCCGTCTTGGAAAATGGTCGCACTTCCGGTTTACATGGGCACCGCAATCTTGGAAAATAGCTGCACTTTCAGTTAACATAGGTGCCGCCATCTTAGAAAATAGCTGCACTTCCGGTTAACATGGGCACTACCATTTTGAATTACGTCACTTCTGGTATGACGTCACTTCCGGTCAAAGGTCAAAAGCCAAGGGTGGGGGTTACGTTTGCGACCAAATCTTATATTCATACTACTATCGTTGTTTCTGATGGCAGGGCCTGTGGCAGGAAGCACCTTTATCATAAAAACATTGTTGGGTTCCAATGCATCCATCTGTTATCATGGTAGGTGGCGCATCAACAGCTCATAACTCCTTTTCACTATTACCGTTACTTGACGAATAAAAGCATCAAATTTGGTATGAAGGCACAATCAGAGGCATTTCCAATGTCACACGCGTTGCTCAATGCTTCTGCTTCTGCTTCTGCTTGGCTTCGCTGCTCGTCAGGTTGTTCTATGTCAGCGAAGTAGGAGGGGAGAACTGCAGTGCGGAGTGCTGGCATATTATTTACGTTCGTTGTTCCCCGGGCCCAGCGCAAAGTTTTAAACTAAGGTCTCTTTCCTCAGGACCATAAAATCATTATTGGATTGCCCTATAACAAGACCTTTATAATATAAAGAATTTTTTTTATACTAGTAATAATATGGAGGCTTTCCTTTTTTTTAATCTTCTCGAGTAAGAGCGAGGTCCCATGCCAGGTGGGGCCTTGGTTAATTTCCCCCCGCTTTACAACCAGTGGTGTAGACACAAAAAAAAAATGTTGTAGGTATGGTTAGCAAACGAAGGTTTAGAGGGGAAACAGTAAGCTTCCAAACAACAATCCGTAATATATTTTTAGATTTTTAACTCGTTCGTGAAGTGTTGAACATGAAGATGATGAGTCTATCTCCTACCCTGCCTGTCCACGTTTGCCTTATACGAATTTAAGTTGGAAATTAAGCTTACAGGTGTTTCTTACAGGTGCTCTTTGGTTCCATTTTACTGATTGTCGGCTTTCCTAAGATACAGTTTTGCTACATGCAGTTAAACCTATTTCTCTGTGTCCAATTTCTGTGGACCCCTTTTGCTTCCCCCCACCCCACCCATTACTCCTAGTCGTGCAGCGGTAAACCAAATTAGTGTTGGGCTTGGGCTATGATTACCAAACGAAAAGTTAGAAGAGGATGGCACAGCTACCAAACAATAAACCCTAAACACTTTTTTATATTTTTAACTTCTACATAGAACGTTGAACATTAAGCTGACAGATGTTAACTTCCATTCCTCTAGTCAAAAAGTAGTACGCTTACATGCTTAGTTCAGTTTTAAACACTGCTGCTTTCCTTGAGTAACAGTTTTGCTACACGAAGTCAAATCTATTTCCTTTGAGAACAAAATTATGTGAGTAGTTCGTATAATAGTAAATACAGCGGCAATTCTGAAAAGATAAATAAATAAGAAAAAACTGCTCCTGGCAGAGGGTCTCGCTCTTATTCAGTGACGATTTACAAAGAAAGGAAAGCCTCCATTATTATGACTAGTATAAAAAAAAAACTCTTCAGATCATAAAGGTCTTGTTATAGGGCAACCCAATAATGATTTTATGGTCCTGAGGAAAGAGACCTTAGTTAAAATTTTGCGCTTGGTCCGGGGAACAACAAAAGTAAATAATATGCCAACACTTCGCACTGCAACTCTCCTCTCCTACTTCGCTGACATAGAACAACCTGACGAGCAGGGGACCTTCGCCAAGCAGGGAAGCATCGGGCAGCGAATGTAACATTCGGAATGCCTCTGACTGTACCTTAGAGTGTACTAAAATGTTAGCCTAGGAGCTCTTTGGAATTTCTAAAAAATATTCATGTGCAGCACTAAAATCCACGATGGCGCCCAAAAAAATAGCGACACTAGACTGTTTTTTTACTTCTAGTGTCTAAACCGTTCATGCGATTGAAAATTACCCAGTTACCAATTATGTTCAGATTAAAATTTCCTTCAAAAAGGTTCTATTTGTAATTTTCGTAAATAAATCCTTTTTCGAAGTGGCGTTACAGGGTTTTTTCGAAAAGCTCGGCTCACAGAGGTCTCACGGACTGGTGGTTGGGTTCCTTCTGGCCGTTTACACGTTATACATACAACAGTGCATAATGCGTATTACAAAATTTAAACAGCTGGGGTACTCGTTTTAATCATGATAAATGGACGTGATTAGGCTTAGATGAAAGAAGCGGATGTATGTATTCCAACAAGGGTAACTAAAACGATTCATATTAATTACAAGCTTAGCTATGATAGTTTTTCTACAGTGTAGTGCTGTACTTTTTGTTCTATTTTACCACGTGTTCCACTTAAAACCGCTGCAGAGCCGTTCGAATTCGGATCAATAGACGTAATTAAGCTTATACAAAAGATTAAGATGTATATTTTCCGCCGAGGGTAACGAAAATGATTTATGTTAATCAGAAGCTAAGCTACGATAGTTTTTTTTAACAGTGTAGGGCTGTGCTTTTTCTGCCACAGGTTAATTACCCTCGTCGGAAAATATACATCTTCACCTTTTATCTAAGCCTTATTACGTTCACTTGTTGGAATTAGAACGGCTACTGCGGTAGTTTAAAAAGGAAGTTGTGGTAAAATAGAGCAAAAATTACAGCACTACACTGTAGAAATATATATCGAAATAAGCCACAATAGCCCTAAAAAAATCAAACATCTGGTTATTAAACCTTCATCGCATCAAGCAAAATACATAAATGGAAAAAAATATATACAACACTAAAACTTGATATTTCGTGGCTCATTACGAAATGTTTCGGTCACTTTTTCAAAAGAAACAGTAAATTAGTAAAAAATATAAAATATTTATCACAGCTTCATCGTCGTATACAATTTGTGGACAACCCCTCTCCCCCCTTATCGAAGTAACTCAGCTGAAAGGTCATGCCGGTTCACACCGCCAGTACATTGGCAATCTCCGTTTATGATTGTGACCAGGATTTCACCATTCCAGCACCAACAAAAGCAACAACAAGCGTCGCAGGCCCGCCCACCAAACATCCACGCAAAAGAAATGCTTGCAGAGAAGAAAAACTAGGCAGAGCGGAAGGCTGTCCGCACGGTATGGGTTATATTAAGAGTTGATCGTCCGGTCGAGGAAGGACCGATGGACGGTAGGCCTACGAAAACTTCCAGAGAGGAAGTTCCCTGGATCGGAGAGGAGCAGGGAACCGAAGAGGGCAGAGTGTCCAAGAGCGGGGGGGGTTCCACTGAGAGTTCGACCACAGAGGATGGTGAACTGGTCTTCCAGACTGGAGGGTTTCGAGTCACACCTTTAGCAAGAGGCATGGCAGGCAGACAAGTAGCACGTCCCACGTGAACAATGCCTAGAGAAGAAAAGATGAAGCAACGTGCACCTTGGCGCTTTATACAGAGGAATGCACACAATGATGCGCAGTGGGTCGTGGCACCGGACGGAATGTTCCAAAGCTTTAATCTCTGGATCAAAAAGGAATAGGAGAAGGAGAATGGTAAAAATAAGGTAATGTATATTTTCGTAGGCAACTAAAAACTAATACAGCTTAGGTTCAATTAATATGAAAAGTTTTCATTACCCTCGTCGGAAATTACACATTCTAATCTTTTATCTAAACCTAATTATATCCATTTATCCAAATTAGAACATCTACTGTCGCAATTTAAAGATGGAGTTATGGTAAAATAGCGCAAAAAACACATTGCTACACTGTAGAAAATCTTTCGTAGCATAGCTTTTAATTAATATAAAATTTAATTACCCTGGCTGGAAAACATACATCTTAATCTTTCATCAAAGCCTAATTACTTCCATTTATCTGAATTCGAATGGCTACTGTGGCAGTTTAAAGATGGAACATGTCGTAAAATAGAGCAAAAAGTACAGCACTACACTATAGAAAAAGCCCATTTTGCCGGCCCGCATGTCTTGGTGGCTAAAAATAGTCTTTTGCCAAGGAAAACATACTTAACCAGTTAATTTTAGCATTACATTGATCCTCAATGTGTTTTCCCTGGAGGTTTCTTGGCTGCTTGTAACCGCCTGCTTGCAACCCTTCAACTGCACCAGCGCGGCACAGCCCTTCTCTATAAAAGCGAGAGCGTGAATGCTTTCACCATTTACTTTCCTCTCAATGCGTATGCGGTGACTCGAGAGGGAAGGTAGGGAGGGTTTGGTTAAGTATGTTTTCCTTGGCAAAAGTAACCATTTTTAGCTGGCAAGACATTGGGGCCTGCAAAATGGGCTTTCTTTTTGCCCTGGAAAACATCTTAACCGACATTAACAGAAGACCGTTACAGAAGACCTCATCAAAGATAGGTGGCGGGCACCGCCTTGACGGGCACCCTGGGTTGCAATCAGGCTTTCCCCAAAAAAATTTATTTAAAAAATATCTCACTTTATTCACAATATTGGTGATGAAACAGGAATTTGGTCTCTTTCGTGGTATTTGGTAGACCTGACAAGTTTAAAAGTGGGTATTGCTTCCTTCTGTGGATGGCTTGCTTCCATCTAAGATTGCTTGCTTCTGCTTCGTTCTGAGTGCTTAAGGGGCCTTGACTACGGTTCTGGCTGCAATGATTGGTTTCAGCCGGTGTAGTCCCGTTTCTTCTCTTGACATGTCTCTTAGGTAGTGTGAGGTGAAAGTTGTTGGATTTTGCCAGGATCCTTCTGCCAGAATTTCTTCAATCGGGATGACGTTGAATCGTTCAATCGAGATTGCTCTTACTTCGTGTGACGTCACTCTCATGTTACTGCTTGTGTTGCCTTGTTTGTCATAAGCTGCATCGATGATCTTTTCAATCCAGCGTGATACCATTGCAGCGGAGGTTTTGCCAGATTGTGAGTCTGTGGGGAGGAAAAGTTGATTCCTTCCTTTCCGAATGTCATCGTGCTGGGTCCGTGTTATGTAAAAGCGTAGTGCTCAGATCGGACTTAATAGTTGTTTGGGTTAGTCTCCGAGGATGTTTGATAGAGCCGGAAAGGTTATTGATTTTGGCGGTTCAGTTGGTTTTGGGGTTTTCGCTCGAAAGTTAGCTCTTGAGTAGAGTGTTACCGTGGAGTCGTTTGGTCCGAAGATGCAGTAAGCTGGGTCGGGTGACAAAGCTTGGATTTCGCTCCAGCTTAGGGTGGCTGCTAATGTCACGAGAAAAAGTCTTCCAGGTCATTAGATGGAGGGAACTGTCCTGCATTGGTTCGTTTGGTTCTTCCATTACAGATTGTATAACTAACGATAGGCCCCAGTCGGTTACTGTTTGTCTAGTCGTTGGTCGTTCATTCTCGAATGAGCGGAGTAAGGCAGAAATGTGGTAGTCTTTGAGAACCTTGGTCTAGTTTGCTGCTTTGAAGACTGAGTTGAAAAGGTCATGTTGAAAAAGTCGTTAAATTTTTTTAGGAGATCTGATAGAGGATTGGAATATTTTCCGTTGTGATACACCGATGAATCGACTTGGTCTAGTGGCTGTCGTACATTCGGTTTGTTGAGTCTCTGGTTGCTTTAGAGGCGATGCGTCCAGCTTCTTCTCGATGAATTCCAGCCTTTTTGAGGAGTTTGACGATAGTAGCCACGCGTGAAGGTTTAGATTGGGTAAGTTTGGGTGGAGTTTGGATCCCTTCTGTTGTGAAAGAAGATCTGTAAGAAGGCGTAGACTTCTTAGCATGTCGATTATCAGATTTAGGAGTTGCGGGAACCATGCTCCTGATGGCAAAAGAGGTGCGATTAGAGAAAGAGGCTTTGGCTTTTATCTATTTTTTGTAGGACCTGCGGGAACAGTTTGAAAGGTGGAAAAAGGTATGCGTACAGATTTTGCCATAGGAATGTCAGAGCATCGACCTCTGTTGCCTTTTCATCCGGAATCGGACTGATGTAATGGGGAAGTCTGGCATTGTGCCTCGTGGCGAAGAGGTCTATCATTGGTGTGCCCCAGTTGTTGAAGGGATATTCGCAGATGGATTTCTTAAATTCTCCATTCGCCTGTCGGTGGTGTCGGGCGAGACAGAGTGCGCAAACACATTTCTGTTCCCTGGAATGTGAAGCATCAGTATGGTGACATTGTTTTAGATGCAAAAATTGAAAACATTTGTGGGGAATATTGTTGTTGAAGGGCCTTTTCTGGTCCGGTTGGATTTGGTAATACGACCAATTGTGATGCAAGGGCCTGATCATTCAGCATCCATAGTGTACGAGGTTCGCCATTGTGTCCATCTTCTCAATGAGAGACTTCAACTCTCGGAATGAAAGGGAGGCTTGCTTTCGGAATTGTGGATGTGTTGCAGAAGGTCTTGTATTCGTTCTGATGAGGGAGAAATTCTTGCCAATTGTAGATTGAACGAGGCGGCTAGAAAGGTGAAGGATTGTGCCGGAGTTAGGCGTGATTCGGCATGGTTTATTCCAAAGCTGAGCTGGATTAACAGGTAGATTGCTTGATCCCAGTTGGTTTCCAAACGAAAGGGGCCTTGCTTGTTGAGTGCCCAGTCGTTGAGATATGCATTCACTTGGATTTGTTGCTGGTGAAGTTTTGCCAGGATTGGCTTTAGGACCAGAGTGGAAATTCTTAGTGCTGCATTCAATCCAAAACGTAGGGAGCGGAATTCGTAGACTTTCCGGTTGTAAATGAAGCGAAAATATTGACTTGTTGCCGGATGTAGGGGTATGTGGAGGTACGCATCTTCTAAATCGATTGAGACAGTCGAGTCTTTTCATTTGAATGATTGACGGATTGACTATAGTGTTTCCATTTTGAAGTGATCATTGGCGATCGGTTTGGTTAGCAGTTTCAAGTTGAAAATTAATCTTCCGACTTTCTTTGGGCAGGTGAGAATCGAGCTGTAAAATCCCGGTCCTGGGTTGTGACATTCTTTGATGGCTAGAAGTTGTGCAATTTAGGATGTAAGGGTTCTAAAACTGGTGGTGAAAAGTCCCATGGTGGGTAAGCCACCAGAGGTGCAGTCTTAAGAGGAAAGTCTGTCAAAAACCATGTTCGATAATCGAGAGAATTTCTGCGTAGAAAATGTCGTAGTCTTGCACCGACTGGAAAGCAGGAGGGCCGAATGGCGTCATTGCTGTCCTTTATGAAAGGAGCTTGTGCCCCTGGCGACGAGTGGCGGCTGCGGCAGTCCGAAGTGGATGGGCGTGTGTGCTGGTTTCTTTGGCCGGGTAGACAGGAGTGTGATGCTTGGTCGGTCCTAACGGACTGGGGTTGTTCTCCTTGGTGGTTCATGTTTTCGTTGCGTTTGCTTTCGGATGGGGGCGCTTTTGTTTGTTCCAGTCCTCTGTCAGCTTACGAACGGTGGATGGTTTATTCTTGTAAAAGGGTCGGTTGGATGACTGATTTCTTCTGGATATGTCCAGGTACGGTGCGAGAGTTGGGATTAAACCCCGAAAGAGCATGTCAGATTCATGAATCGGCTGGTTTCGTGGACGGTGTCTTGTCGAATCATTCAGATTGTTTGTTGTCTTCAAGGCAGTTTCTCGCAGGAGAAGCGTATTGTTGAAGATTGCTTTCGTTGCCCAGTTTAACGAATGGTAAGTGGCGACACTGGCTTTCTGAAAGAGTTGCAAAATGAGGGATGACAGGTTTCGGATCTCTCAGGGCTGGTGTCGGCCGAAAGCTTTTCACACAGGGCATTGACAGCCGTGTTCAAGACATCTGCTTGTGAGGTGGATCGAAGGCTCATGTGTAAGCATTTATCATTTTTAAAAGCATAAAAGATGGAACTTCAGCTTTCTTTGGGATTGAGAGGGCCGTGCCAAAATCCAATTTTACTTCGGCGCATAAGATCTCGCATTCAGTGTAAGTGTCGAAGTTGCGGGGGCTTGTTGCGCCATCGTCGAAAGGGAGAAAGAAACTTGCTTCTCATCCGGGTCTTGGACTCGGTGGTTCCTTGTCGAATATCAGAGGTTCACCTTTACCAAGTAAGGACCCTTTGTTTCGGAGGAGGCAAGTTAAGAGGGTGGTTGATTGGCCGAGTAGATTGCGTGGTTTGGAGTCGCGATCTCTTAAAGCGAAACGGTAACCAGTCTTCAAGCCTCGGTTGATGACGGGACGTCTGACTAAGTTGGCTTGTAGAGGAAGCAGTCCAGGACTGTGCCATCTACCGTCTCAAAGAGTGTCGCAAGTGAGATTGTTGGGTCCTCGCCATTCTCGTCAGTGGAGTGAATTCATTTCTGAGACGAAAGGGGGTTTAGGCCGGAGCTTAAGGTTGAGGAAAATTGTTCCCAATTAGAGCCGTAAGGGTCACCCAGTGATCGTCTGATGGCTTGAGCTTCTTGGTTACTTGAGACAACAGCTGAGATGTGTGTTTTCAGCTCTCTTGGCTAGCGGTTGAAGCCACCCAGTCGCGAATGTGAGCTCGGCGTACAGAGGACATACAGGACAGGGGCGGCATCGGGTTTTCGTTTGTGTGCTTTCGGATGGCAGAAGTCGACTTCGCTGCGGGTCACACTATGGCCTCTTTGAGACGAATTGCAAGAATTATCCAATGGCGAGTTTAGAATCGGCGAGGGTTGGAGCAATGCAGCAGCCTGACGATAGTTCTACTTTGCCTCAGGGTAGGATTCTTTTACAGATCGGAGTACGTTTTCAATTTCAGAGAAGTCTGGAGATCCATGGTGAGGGTTCCGTTGACCAGCTTGGAGCGGGGACACATCTAAGTTAGGATCCGAAAGGGTGCCAACGTCGTTGGTTCAGGTGTGGCGAGGTTGAGGCCGAAAGCCATCGCTCGCCAAGAACGAAAGCATGAGCAATAGCGTCAGAGAGAGTGGCATTTGAAACGGCGGCTATAGGTGGAGAATAATCCAAATTCCAAAACGAAAGGTCCGGAAACGAGAAGCGAGGTGACGCAAGGCAACCTCTGGAGGAAAAAGAATGGTGAAAGCGTTCACGCTCTCGCTTTTATAGAGGAGAGCTGCGCCGTGCAGGTGCAGTTGAGGGCATGCAAGCAGGCGGTTACAAGCAGCCAAGAAACCTCCAGAAAAACAACATTGAGGATCAATGTAATGCTAAAATTAACAGGTTAAGATGTTTTCCAGGGTAAAAAGAAACTATCACAGCTAAGGTTCTAATTATATAACTTGTTTTAATTACCCTTGTTGGAATATTTATTTATTTATTTTTATTTATTAAATAATTGCAACGCCCAAAAGGTAAAAAGCAATATTAAAAAAATAAATTACAAAATAAAATACAAAAACAGTAACACAGAAAAAGAACACAACATGGCACACTTGGTTTAAGTAGTATGGCTACATTCTAAAAAATTTTGGTTTGAAGCAATTGTTGCAGAAAACCCACTTTCACTCTTACAGACAGCAAACTCATTTGGTAGTTCGTTCCAATCAACGATAGTGTGCGGGAAAAAAGACCCTGCACATTACGTCCTGCACATTGCACATTACGTCTATTATGTCTTTACCTTCATTGAATGATCAAGCCTACCAACAAAATCAGTTGGTTTACAATACTGACCAGGATCAAGCAGGGAACGTCCATGTAAGATGTGATAAAAGAGCATCAGCCTATGGTCCTTTTGCCTGTTTGCTAAGGATTTCCATTTCATGTCATCTTAGTGAGACAAGCTTCTCAACAATAATTTTCGCTGACCATCCTAGCCGCCCTCCACAAAACTCTCCAGACAATCCGACAAATTTTTGGTATATGGATCCCAAACAGCTCCACAATAACCTAACTTGGACCTAGTTACTGCATTAAAAATAATTTCACGGACCCTAGGACATGCATCATTCAAGATTCTATGAAAAAATCTGATTTCTCTATTTGCCTTTGCACATACAGTTTCAATATGGTCAGACCAAGTCAGTTTACTATTTATTGTAACACCCAACTAAGACATACTCTCAACAGCCTCTAAGGGATTTCCTCTGAACATGTACAATGCGGTACGATTATTTTGTTTGTGGGTAACATGCATGTATTTACATTTTAAAATATTTAACTTCATTTGCCAAGTATCACACCAACTGATCACATTATTCAAATCGGATTGCAACATTTGTTTATCATTTCCCCCTGCTATGATACGATAAATGTAATGGTCATCAGCAAACAATTTGTGAATTGATGACAGCACATCCATCAAGTCATTTATGTATAGTAAAAATAGAATCGTACCACTTGATTCCTGCAGAACTCCTGATGTGACAGGTACAATATTGGACTTGCTACCATCAACCATGACATATTGAAAACGGTTTTTCAAAAAATTCAAACCACAAAATTATTTCTCTGGAACTACTGTAGGCTTCCATCTTGCTAAGAAGCAGATCTCGTGGCACAGTGTCAAATGCCTTGGCTAGATCAAGAGAAACAATATCTATGGACAGACCATTATTCAGCCCTAATGCAATATCATGGATCATAGAAACTAACATGAGTTCACACGACGAACCCTTTCTGAAACCAAATTGCTTATGAGTAAGCAGTTTTTCATTGTCTAAAAACTTTACCATCTCACTGACATTTATGTGCTCAAACATTTTGCAACAAATTGAAGTAACAGCCACAGGTCTGTAGTTGTTTACTTCACTACGCTTTCCAGCCTTAAATAACGGTACGACAGCAGACAGAAGCCAGTATTCTGGTATATGTCCCAGCTGTAAGTTTTTAAAAAAAAAATGTATTCCAAAAAGAGTGTCTAATGACCGCAGTGTTACACATTTTCATCTTTCATCTAAGCCTAAACACGTCCATTTATCATGATTAGAACGGGTACTCCAGCTGTTTAAAGTCAGGAATTGCAATACACATTATTCACTGTTGTATGTGTAACATGAGTAAACGGCCTGAAAGAAACCTAAACACCGAATTTCGCCAAAACTAATTAATTTTACGAAAATTATAAATAGATCTTTTCTTGAAGGAAATTTTATTCTAAACATAATTGCTAACAGGTTAATTTTCAATCGGATGAACGGTTTAGACTCTAGCAGCAAAAAACCATCTTTTGTCGCTATTTTTTGGGTGCCGTGTTAGATTTTAGTGCTGGACATGAATATTTTTAGAAATTCCAGATGGCTCCTAGGCTAACATATTTTAGTATACCCTAAGGTATCTTCACACCAAATTTGGTGCTTTCATCCACCAAGTAACGGTCATTTCTTTAAACCACCTCGCTATTTTATTTATCAAGAAAATCCTTGTATACCACTAAGGAGTTGTCTGAATTATAGCAAGCTATGGGCAATGCAATGACTGCTTTTATTCATTGATATATGCACACAATACCCGGTTCATTGTGTTTTGGGGCTAAGTCAACTT
>JAHWFP010140747.1:0-11188 GCA_023313725.1 Lithobius niger | reverse complement strand
CCCCCCCCCCCCCCAAAACAAAAAGGTGGCGTGGTGACATGAGTTTAACACACCTTTTTTTTAAATTTTGTTGGCTTCAGTTACTTCACTATTGGTGGCTGGGGTTACCAATTTTTCAGTATTGGTGGCTGGGATTACCACTTCTTCACTGTTGGTGGCTGCAGTTACCAATTCTTCGTAGGCGTCGAATGATTCGTTTCAAACTGCTAATCCAGTAGATCCAAAACATTGCCATCCGAGACTTGCGTGGTAACAGTTGATTGCGTGACTTGCGTGGTAACTGTTGATTGGAGGACTTGCGGGACAATTGATTCAGGCTGTTTTCTTTCTTTAATTCTGATTCAAGGCGTTTTAAACGACTCTGTAAATTCGCTTTGCGCTATCTTTGCGTGCAGTTGGCGCTTTTCCTTCCGTAACTCCACCTTTTCCTTTTTTAAGCCGTCTATTTGCAATCGCCAATCGTAATAGAATCGCTAGTTGCACTGAAACGACACCAACACACCATTTAACACAAATGTTTTTAAACTACACAGAAATATTCCTTTTTTAAGCCGTCTATTTGTATGATTAGTACTTACAATAGTCATGCTGAAAAATCTTAATCTGGCGGTGTTGACGACGACTGTGTTGCCATCCAGTGAAAAGTAGTGTAAACCGCGCTGACCACTGCCATCCAAAGGTAATGGGCATGTTTGTAAAGACATTGTTGTTGACAATCAACGCAGAATCAACGCAGCATTGTTACTGTTATTATTAGACGGGTGTCCGTCTGGGTAGGGTGGCTGGTTTGCAACACTGCAACTCGTTTTGGTCTTCTGTACAGCTGAAGACTATTGCAACGGCTTTGTCCGTCCGTCCGTCCGTCGCTTTTTTCAACTTCGCAACGGTACCAGATAGAGACGACCACTGTTTACAACGTTAGATTCAGTGTCAAAAGTTAGTTAAATAACATGGCAAATTAAAACATCGTTACCTCCTTATAGCTAATAGACTTCTTTGACGTAACTAAATTAAATAATGACATTTCATCGTCGAATTGAAATCCTAAGGATTTGTGTTAACGCAACCGTAAAAACTAAAACATTTTAGCGTCGTTTAAAAGAGTCTTGTCACATTGTTGCATGAATGAATAGGCTTACGGGGGAATCAAATTCTCCATTAGGCCTATGTGTTACGTACAAAACTAAGACTGCCGTTAAAAAAATTAGACTTAAAAAATGAAAATCAAGCCTAAAATCACGTTACCATGGCAACGTCAAGATGCTACAGTCGCTGCTGGCTTTCTCAACAGCGTCACTCCTGTTCCTTCCCTACTACCACTGATCTATATAGGCTACGTTGCGCATTACGTTGTAACACTGTAATTGTGTGCCCGGATCGAGACATACCGTGCTGCAGAAATGAATAGGCTTACTATATACAATCCAAATCTCCGTCAGTTGCTACTTACGAAATGAAAGTTGCAAATTAGGCCTAAACGATGACAATTACGCCTAAAATGAAAAATAAGCTTAAAAGCTAACACATTTTTAACGGGCAATTCTGATGGTTTATGATGGCTTTTAGATTATATAATAGAGATATCTGTTGCAATGCGTGATAGAGAAGTGTGCGTCATTATTGGTAGTGGCAGAACTGTACAGAAGACTGGATGCGACTAGGTAGTCGCTGTATCCGCTTGTTTATTAATGTAGATTGTTGTTGTTGTTGAGCCATCAAGTTCTGTAGTTTAAAACGTAGGTATGGAGAAGACATAATGGCCTTCCGTATGCTATTTTAATGAAACTGCAATATTCTTGTGACGGAAAGCACAATGGACTAGAAACTTTACTCTCACCTAAAGATCGAACCAATGAACTATTTTCAATTTCTATAATTTAAAATGTAGGTATTAACATCGAGCAGGGCATTTTGAACGCGATTTTCATGTGACTGCAGTATTCTCGTCGGTAGAGCATTTATTATTGAAGAGCACTGGGCACAAATCATTAAGTTGGGTACACAAATTCTTGCAAATCCTGCTAAAAGCATGTAGTTTGGTACACAAGTCTTTCTTAGAAGTACAAATCGAACAAGCAAAGGCAGCCTCCCCATGAAATTCCCCCAAGGGGTTCCAGCGCCCCCCTGTGCCCACTTCCTGAGGCTTGATCAATAAAATCTTGCAGATTGAGCTAAAAACGTGAAATTTGGTACACAAGTCATTCATAGCAGCATAAATAGAATTAGCCATAAAACCCCCATGATATGCCCCCTCAAGGGCCCCCAGCACCTGCATGTGCCCGTAACTTGAAGTTTGATCAACAAATTCTTGAAAATCGAGCTAAAAGCATGAAATTTGGTACACAAATCATTCCCAGCAGTACAAATTGAACAAGCCATGGAACCCCCATGAAATACCCTCAAAGTGCCCCCAGCGCCCCCCTATGATTCCCTCATTGAGGTTTGACCAGCAAATCCTTGCAGATCGATCTAAAAGCATGATATTTGGCACACAAGCCATTCTCAGCATTACAAATCAAACCAACCGTGGAACCCACGAAATGCGCTAAAGGGCCCACCAGCCGTTCCCTGTGCCCCCTTCCGGATGCTTGACCAACAAATTATTCCAGATCGAGCGAATCGCTTGAATTGTGGCACACAAGTCATTCTTAGCAGTACACATCGAACCACCCATGAATCACCCATGAAATATCCCCAAGCCCTTCCCTCAGGTCTACCCTTCCACACCCTGCGGCTTGACCAACAAATTATTGCAGATCGAGCTAAAAACATGAAATTTGCTGCACAAGTCATTCGTAGTAGTACAAAATGGACTAGCTATGGAACCCCCTCGAGATAATATACATAGGGCACCACAACGTCCCCCCCCCGGGGGGGCGGCGGGGTGGGGGCGGGGCAACATATTCTTGCAGATAGTGAGATTTGGGACACAAATCTTTGTAATAGCAGTAGAAATCAAACTAGGTATTGAACTCCCGCGAAATCCTCCAAGACCTCTCGGTGCTTCCCCTTATTCACACTCCATGAGGTTAATTACTCGAAAATTCTTGTTGATCGTAATGGAAGCATGCGTTGTGGTACACCAGTCATTCCTAACAGAAATTTAATCAGCCGTGGTCCCCATGCAATACCACCACAGCCGCCCCCAGCAAACCCCCACGAAGCATCAATGACCAAAAAATTCTTGCTGAACGTACTAAAACATGCATTGCGTACTAAAACATGCAGTTCCGCAGGGAACGCTTAAAGATTTCAAGGTTTTGTGCACACACGACCTGATCCGGAAGCTGTTCCTGGGATTTATCACCTGTTTGCGTAGAAAAACTTGCGACAGTTTCTGTTTGCTTCGTTTTAGCCAAGTTTCAAGGAGTGGCCCCGATTTCTTTCCCCTGATCGACCCTCAAAGAAAAAGGAATAGTCGAAATCCACGAGGCCATGCAATAAAGAGAATATCAGGGACAGACGGCAAGTAACCATCGTAATTCAAGGGATTCGAGATTTCAGAGGCAATGTCGCTCCGTGTAAGTTTTTTCCTGATTCCCGGGTCTCAATATCACGCAATAGGTGAGGGGACCAGACAGGGCATGCGTACTCCAACAATGGCCTAACATAAACCTTGAAGGCCCAAACAAGGGTCTTTGTGTCACCTAAAGTAAAGACTTTTTTTTAAGATAGCAGCCCTCTGACGGGCCTGTTTTATGACATGTTTACAATGTGTTCCTTATTTTAAATCAGATGTTAGCCAGATCCCTAAGACCTTAATGAGTGTGGTCTTTGGTAGAGTCTGGCCAACCAATAGGGGGTAGCCATGACAGGGATTTGGGAGGCCAATGTGGAATACAAAACATCTGGAAGGGGAAATCGGAAACTGCCGGGAACCTGCCCAACAAAACAGGTTGCATTCAGCATTTCTGAGCTCAGTTGAGTCCGAGATGTCGATGACGGCATTTGCGGCTTTGACGTCGTCTGCAAATTTTTTTTAGGTCTACAGAATTACTAGTAGTGGTTAGGTCGTTCATAAAGATAATAAATAAAAGTGGTCCTAAAACTGACCCCTGGGGTACAGTCTATAAGCTCAAGTTTTAAACCTTAAAACGTATGTATGAAGAAGGCCTTTCGAACGCTATTTTAATGTGGTTTCAATTATTGTCGTTGTTTTTATTCAGGGAATTTTGCTCTCACCTAGAGGTCGAACCAAAGAACCAATTTTCAATATTTATAGCTCTTAAAATTGAGTATTAAAAAGGCTCTCTTATAAGTTATTTTAAGGTGACTACAGTATTCTAGTCTGTGTTATTCTTGCTGAAAGAAGAAAAAAATAATGGCTATTAGTCTTAAAAAATGCTCAAGTGTATAAAATATGTATGGCCTTAAAAAAAATAAATCCCTAAAGGAACAGATATTAGTATAAAAAGACATGTAAGCCATCAGCGTCACACTAATACGTGTAAAATGCTGGAGATTCTTTTTCAAGTATTAGTGTGACGCTGATGGCTTACATGTCTTTTTCTAATATCTGTTTCTTTAGGGCTGTAAGTTTTTTTTAAGCTTACATCTGTATTTTATACGCTCAAGAGTTTTTAAATACTAATACAGTGTATGATTGAAGCCCTCATTCCAGCAAAATTTAGCAAAACTAAAAATTAATATTTTTGTTTCTATTCAATATTTTTCGACGAAACTTGCCTATTAGTAGATAAATATGGAAGGAATATTTAAAAAAAAATACGATTTCTGTAAAATAGTAAAAGTTGGGAACCACACATAAATTCGAGTAAATCTGAAAACTGTTATTTCTTGTTGCTGTTATTGTTCTGCCAGTTTCAGAAAAACATGACTACACCAACTGAAATCGGAAAAATGATTTAAGCCAGAAATTTCCTGGTGCTTCATTCACAAAGAGACCGCTTTTTTCAATTGGTGGAGCCAAACCGGAGTAACGGGACGCTTAACGAAAAGATTTATTGTTTTACATAGTTTTAAACATTGTAATTAGGCAACAATATCAATCAACAAACGCCAGCTGCAAGGCGTAGACTCCACAATAAACAAAAGCTAACAATACTGATTGTTACCTTGACGAAACTATAGTTTGTATATAAATAGTGGGAAATGTTTTGCTTTTATTATGAAAAAATTGCGCACATAAAATCAGTAAAAGCTGAAAATGTAGTTAATTTTGGGCGCTGCAATTTCGCCCCCACCAAAAATAGCTTTCGTTTTGCTAACTTTCACTAAATAGAGCAAAGTCGGGTCCCTTGTGCTACGGGGGCGATGCACCACTTGCTACGGGTTATGAAGAAGGCAATCCAAGTCTTCACCCAAATAACCAGAATCGTTAGGGTTGAAGTAGGTTTATTCAGGTCCACGCAGGCAGTACAGTGGTTCAGTAGCTCAGGAGGCTGAGAAGGCTTCACCACCCCAGTAGTGTAGAGGAGAGGAGAGAAGTGTTGCTGGGTTGGAGCCCAGAGGTGAACTGGATAGCTAAGGCCAGGAGTGTTGCTTAAGTATCAGCTCGTAATACCAGGATGTAACACAAGGTGTCCCCACAGCACTTCATCCTCTCACCCACACTACCATGGCTCCACCTACGTACAGGTGTAATGTACAGACTACCATACAACCATAGTTATGACGTCTGGATATGAACCATACATAGCTCTGCCCAATTAGATAATAAAGGTGCACTAGCACTACTTAGCGTATAATATGAGCACACTAAGCATCTTAGGGTGTGACTAACATCTTAAGGTTACTCTACAATAGCTCAAGGGAGCACTAGGCTCAATATCACTGGCAACAGGGGTCCTAACATACCAAATAGTGGCATGATAACTAATGCCGTACCATGATAACTACCCTGAGGAAAAATTCGTCCCAAATTTTTAATTATAACACTGAAGAAGAAAAACAACAAGAATAAAAGTAACTGTATACTGTACAAAAATGAAATGACCTATATAGGATTTACAATACATAAGCTGCTATTGCTGAGCGTGCGCTAAAATTTTATAAGCGATCCCTTCAACAGGTTTAGAATCCACAGATCTTTATGAATTGTGACCAACAACACATATTTAGTAAACAACTGGGCCATATTGTCATGTCCGAAGACTTCTTTCCCATATTAAAATCTGTAACTCCACATAAAATACAAAAAATGGATTCGTTTAGTGTCAAGTTAGAAAGCAATCTTAGCGACTTACAAGAATTCTTTTCATTAAAAATCAATGAACTCCCTTCCATCAATTGCTACAATCAGCCAATTAATTAGAATTCTATACAATTAAGTTATAACCCACAGAAAATCACAGGAAAACATTCCCAGAAAACTTGCTTAAATCAAACAAACCGTAAAAGTTGCGATTTTAATAGAAGCGATTGTGTGATGGCGTAAATTTTCCCTTAATAAAAGAAAAATTATAAATAAGGTCCAACAATGATTTGGCAGGCTAGGTGTGACACGTTTCTAACAATAGCTGTTCAATACATAACAATGCTCATGTGTTAACCACTCTCATTACGTGCATTCATTCGAAATCCTTCCCTTGCTAAGACAAGACATACAATATTTCGTTTGGCTGTATCAGGGAGAAAAAAAAATTAAACCATGGCAGAAAATCACTCTCCACCACAGGAAATTCCAATGCCAACACATGCCGAAATTCATCGTGCTTGGCATATTCGTACCACACAACTCTTGAACGACTCACGTAAGGTAAAAATGTTCAAAATGCAACAGGTGTTTTTCGCAAATGTGCACGTCGAAAACTTTCTTCAGAATATAGAACAGTACAATGGCGAAGACTTAACCCGTTTTGTGAATACAGTTATTGAAAATTACGAATAATTCGGGTTAGATAATGATCATGAACAACGTCCAGATGATGGTGAAAGTTCAAGCACTAATGTCTATCCCTCCACCAGTCCGCCACAATTGCGTGCCTTAAATTCTGAAGGCGAATCTACAGGTAAGTTAATTTCTACCTAACCTTCTTCGTTTCCTAAAATAAACAAAAGCTTAAAAGAACAAAAATTATTTTCTTTCTTCCTTTATTAGAAACTACTTCTACTGACGAAACTTACAGTGAATGACTTAGCAGTGTAGCCTATAGTGTCACTACTAGCTTGTAATTAAATTAATTATTGTATAGTGTACAATAAACAAGGCAATGAAATCATTCTTTATTCTACTGAATTAGTTTCCCATCTCTTATCTTCATTTAAGCATTTTAAGTTGTTAGAATGATGGTAATATTTATTGAGCACACCCGTTTCTGTATTTTCTAACTGATAAGTTACTGGGTTAATAACTTTTACTACTCGGAACCTACCCTCGTATTTAGGAAACATTTTCTTACCTATGAAACGACTCTTTTCACTTCTATGATGACTGCATAGCAAAACTAAATCACCCACTTTAAAACTTTTCCTAGTTCTTAGTTTATTTAGTTTACTAGCACGATGCTCTCGCTCCGACTGTCTGCGAGCAAGCGTTTTTCGTACAGTGCGCCGCCAACGCGCCGTTGTTTAAGAGGCTATCCCCAAATCTACGTCATTCGGTGTTGCTTTAGGGATTGGCGTTTCGGGTTGGTTGAACTCATATCCGTGCAACAAAAAACTTGGCGTAAACCCTGTCGTGGTATTGACATTAGAATTTAGAACGATTTGAATTTGTTTCAACCCATCTGGCCAATTCCTATGAGACCTATCTTCAGTGTTAACATACATTGCCAGTAGTTAGTTAATTCTCGGTTAATACGCTCACTGTAGTTACTTTAGGGGTGCCAAAGTGAAATAAATTTAGGTTTAATCCCCCACTGTTTACATACACTGTTCAGCAAATTACCACGAAAATAATTGCTATTGTCAAAGACTAACGAACGTGGTATATTGTGGTGAGCGAATACGTCATTTATGAGTGCTTTCGCTATGGACGGACCGTCTGCCTTTTTCAACGGTACAGCCTACGGGAAAACATGTCAACGGCTACGAGAATAAAAGCATAGCCTTCCTTAGAACGAACAAGCGGGCCTTTGATGTCCGCCATTACCGTGTCAAATCTGCACTGCTCTTCAGAAACTAACATCGGAGCCTTACGGCCTGATTTGCTTTATGTTGCTGACAAACTTTGCATGTGCGAATATATCTTACAACACTTTTACTTGCATTAGGCCATGTGTAAACTCTGTACAGCCGTTTCAAAGTGCGATATACTCCTAAGTGACCACCTAACGTCACATCATGCAGCATTACCATAATATTCTTACGTAAGGCTTTAGGTACAAGTATTTTTAGGTTAGGCTGATCTAAAACATTTTTATTTACGTCTACGTAAATAACATCATCCGTGACCACAGCTTTGTTTTCATGGCGTTTGACGAATTTGCGCATAGCCGCTGACTCAAACACGACTTGCCCCTTCTCACCTTTTAGTGTTAGCAGCAAAGCATGAGTAAAGGGATCGGTTCGTGTAGCTTTTGCTATCTGCTCAATCGTTAACTGCTCTACATCAAGTTGGTTGCACAAGCAGTCGTTGTTAAACAACAAATATGGTTGTTGTGTTCGTTCGTCATTGCGGGTAGGAGAATTGGATTATTAATCGGACGGTAATCCTTTTCATCTTCCCTCAAACGAGATAAAATATCTGCGACTTGATTAGATTTTCCAGAAACAAAACAAAGTGTAGCGTCAAGCTGTGATAAATCAACCAACCAACGGGCCATACAGCCTACGGGATTTTTGCATTTAGACAGGACTACTAAGGATTTACTATCAGTGTGACATAATATTTTTCCACCTTCCAAATACCTACGCCACTTTTTAAGTGAATAGAAAATCGCTAGGAGTTCCTTTCATTATGGAAGCTGCAAAAACTATATTCTGATGGAAACAATCATATTTGTAGTGATAGGTGTGTTAAACTAGAAAAACAACAAACGATGAAATATTTGGGAGTAGAAATTGATGTAAATTGGTCGTTTAAAAAGCATATAAAGTTGATAAAAAAAACTTAGAAAATTATCTTCTAAGCTAGTATCATTAGATATGGAATTGAAATATATGGACAAACACCTTAATTCAACTCTTAATTCACAATTACAAAAAACACAGAATAAGTTATAAAGATTCTGTTTGGAGAAACAAATTTGAAAAAAAAAACAGAAACTCTCTTTAAGGTGAATAAAATTATGAAGACAAAGTATCTTCTTAATAACAAACACGAAGTTCTAATAAATTATAAAAGTGAGCCCAGAGCAGGAAAAAACAGTTATAAATTGCCAATGTGTAAAAATAATTATGGGGGAGAAAAATGGATTACTTTATATCAAACTTGTTTAATGGAGTACCAAAGGAAATGATGAAATGCATGAATAAGGGTGAATTTTAAAAAAAATGCAAACTTGTATACTGGAAAATAGAAATTAGCATATTAACCCGTAGCCGCCTAGATACGAACGTTCGCCTTCAACATATAACAGCGAAAAACTAAGTCCCAGGGCGAGCTTTGTGAGGGACCCCGGGGACCCCGAGCAAAGCAGGCAATCACAGCCCAGTGGTCAGCGTCGTCGGCTCCAAACCAAGAGAATGCCGATTCGAATCCGAGAACTGACCCATATGGATTTTTAAAAAAAGGGTCTGGACGTTTTTTCACGCGGTATGGTTATTGGTTGCAATCAAGTATTTTCTCAACTCTCAGCTAAGAGAGAAAGATTATTGAATTATTAGTGTAAAATTGAATGTGAATTGTTATGAAAACATGTGCAGTTGTTGTTATGATGATAACTTTATGATTGTTAAAAATGATGACTTACGTAACTCATACAAGCTTTTTTAATTAAGGCTTCGAGGGTTACAGTAATACTGTAATTATTTGAAATAGAATTATTATTATTATTATTATTATTATTAAAAAGAACTGAATGAATGAAGATCAAACCCAATCTCCAAACGATGTGAGCTGGACTACGTTAAGCCACCTAAAGGACGAACCCTAACTAGTTAGATTCCAAAAGCTTGAAGCTGTACAAAAAACGACGACAGTTTGCCCCAAAACTATGAGTATCCAGTTCAAAACTTTAAAACTCAAACGAAGCAAAAGTTATAAAAACTACAAAACAAGTGATATCAGAAACAAAACCCACAAGGGTGATAGAATCCGCCAAGGTTCAGCCAATCAAAGTAGTGATATCAGAACACCAATGGCTGCCACCAAGTTGCTACATTCATTGCCAAGCTAATCCCACCGACTATTACTTTAGACGTTAAATGGAAAACTAGACCCTTGCTTCGTATTCGTAGCAATGATCAGGATTATCATTTAATCTTTGATCTTATAGTCGATGGAATTATCTTGGTAACTTGGTGGCAGTCATTTTTGTTTTAATATCACTAAACTGAAACTTGGAGAAAATTTATCTGAAACTTGGCGGGTTCTTTCACCCTTGTGGGTTTTGCTTCTGATTATATAATATAAACGTAGTAAAAATAACAACTGCCGGTTAAAATGTATTAGCTTTTAGGCCTATTGTAGATTTTAGGCGTAACTGTCAGCTTTTAAGCGTAATTTTTACCTGCCGTTTTAATTTCGTAAGTAGCAGCTAACGGAGAATTGGGTTCGAGAGAAGGCCTATTCATTCATATAACACGGTGTCGAAACTTCTTTTAATGAAGCTAATGTGTGTCGTTTTGTTTGTTTTTACGTTGGGTGTCCTCCTGTATTGGTTAAATACGACGATCAAATGTTATTATTTCATTGAGTTTCGTCGAGAAAGCCCATCAGGTATAAGGAAGCAAAGATGTTTTAATTTGCAGTATTTTGTTACAGTCCACTTGACTACAGCTGAAAACGCGATGGACAGACGGACAAAGTTGTTGCTATAGTTTTCCCGGCCATTTCGGCTGTGCAGAAGACTAAAACAGGGCTGCAGCACTGAACGGGATGAGCTGGTTGCTTAATTAAAGCGAATGGATATTTGTCTTCGTGAGTGGATTAGGCAATAGGCAATGACAAAGTTTGCTTCCTGACTGGGCAAAACCTCACGACAACATAAAAGAACAGATTCATTTTAATTTTCAGCACAGTTTTTGTTGCCTTGTTCAGAAATAGAGTAAAAAAAAAATTTTAAAAACACGGAGGGATCCATGCTCTATACCACCTATCTGGTGGTGGCCATATTGGAAAGTG
>JAHWFP010140682.1:0-17662 GCA_023313725.1 Lithobius niger | reverse complement strand
TAAGTGCAACGAACCAACCAACATCTTGCTTTAAATTCACATCATACAATGTCCTTGCGTGTTTGTAGATCTTTTCCCACAGAAGTGTAGCGGCTGTTGAAATATAATTAAATTACGTTTCTAATAGGCCTATTTTCACAGTTTAAAATTGGTTTTGTAGCTTCTAACACGCGAAGGACTGCTGTAAACACTGTTCTTAATGTGAGAGTATGCTCAAACAAATCATTTCATTGGAATTAATGAGAAAGTATCTGTGTGCTAACAATTTATTTTTAATCCTCCCTAAAACGAAGACATATTTGTATCATACTTGCTATGAGCAACATCGCATAAAGATCGCAAAATTAGTAGGCATCTTTTAATTGAACCCACGGAAAAAGTTGGCCTTTAGGTTTTAAAAGATTGCCAAACATTCAAGTTTCTGAAGCTAGGTGTATAGACTGAATGAGCAAAGCGAGCGATTTTGGCTTATAGTTAACTCCTTCAACATTAAACAAACAGTGTTACTCTATATAAACTGCAGACATTTTGCAGAATGGGGTGAATTTGATTTGATTTGATTTGATTGGATTTTACTGAGTACTATGTGATCTGAAAGTCATACACTCATGATAACGCTACCCTAACCTAGCTTAAACCTATACCTTATGCAAACATTGTAAATCTCTTCACCATCATACAACAGCATACACGAACATTGTCATTACCTCAACATCAAACATGTATGTAGCTGCGAGTGACGGTAAACACTGTGTATTGAACAAAGGGGAGCAAAGAGCAAAATTAAATTCAGTCTAAAAATCAAAAAGACCAGTTGCACTACAGAATGCTAGCACTTTACGGAACAATAACCGATTATCCTGCACATGTGGGGAAATCCCCAGGAACACCGCCAGGGAGTCGACCCCATCAAACTGACCGTTACACCGCTGTGCCACCCAGAGCGGACAGACACACAGGTAATGTAACACTGTCTCCTCAGACGTACCACACCTGCACATCGGAGTCCTTGCCCAACCAATCCAAAAGAGATGGGATCGAAGCTGAACATGACCAGTGCGCAGTCTAGACAGCAGGCCCACTTCTTTACGAGACAAACTGTCAAGAGCGCTAGGCTGCGTTACAGAGGGATGAATACCAAAAAGCGATCGACCATTGGGTCCCCCAACCCAGCGCTCCTGCCAGATCTTTTTGGACCAGCTAGAATAAGCAGGCCGAAGATGTCTTGGGCCGACCACGAATTCTACCGCAGGGGTCAGAGGATGACAGCCCTTCTTCGCCAATTCATTAGCCAACTCGTTTCCAAAGTCTCCACAGTGAGCCCAGGTCAATCTGAACATCTGTACCTACTTGACGTGCCGAAAACAGTTTCCACCCAATTTCTAGAGTCAGACGGTTGGTTGCATCCAGGGAAGCGAAACACTGTCGGAGGAAGCCAGCACCAGCTAGAGAATCAGTAATGATGCACAAGCTCGGTAGGTGTAAATCCATACCCACCTCCAACGCGATCGCAATAGCTGCTAACTCTCCCACGAAAGCCAAAGGCACAGACATGAGATGGTAGCTGCGTTCAAGCCGAATGCTGGGAACACAAACTCCTATCCCACCCATTTCCTTATCAACACAGAAGGACGCATCGCAGTATATGCGGACACTGTCTGGACAGATCCTGCGGCCCAAACAAGATTGAAGGGCGACATTACACCATACCCATACACCATACCCATACCCAAGGGAGGAGGCAAAACTGACCCTCGGTAAATTGGCCAAGTCCGGGGCAGCAAGAAGGGATGCCCCTAATCCAGGAGCACCCAGCAAATCACGAGCTCTCTGTGACAAAATCATGTAGTCAAGTATAATTCGGGCAAGTGGATCATTACGACCCATTGCAACAGCCCGTTGACAGAGCCTAATTAGTAGTTCTTTGGCCCTAATATCAATGGGCATGTCACCAGTTTCCACAAGCAACGCCAAACCCGGGGTCGAAGGCAAACAGCCGGAACAACTCTCAGGCAACTGTTCAAAGCAACCTGGATGCTTTTCATTGCACGTTTTGAGGTCAGAAGGACCGGAACATGGAAGTTAGCACACGCTCTGATATATGTTTTATACAACATGTTGATCGTGGCACGCTTCACGACTGATTTATTACAGGCAACCAGTTTCAAGAAATTCAGTCTTGACGTAACGCCGTCTCTAACAACGGCCGCATCCACCAACCAGTCCAGTCGTGGGTCAAGTAGGAAACCGAGGTACCTAACCTTATTCGTCGACTCAACCTTCGTTCCATCCACCATTATTGAACCTGTGAGCATAGCGCCACGACTGAAGATCATGAGCTCAGTCTTGGCACTAGACAGCAAAAGTCCTCTTACTGCCAAGAGTTGGGAACCTAGGGGATAGCAGATTCCAAGGCACCTAGGAGGGTAGGGAGATCTCTCCCGGTCAGCCAAACCGCTACGTCATCAGCATACGCAACCACACTCACGGTAGAGCTCATCTTTACCAAAACTGCATTGATTGCAACTGCAAACAAAGCCGTGCTAAGACAACTACCTTGCGGGAGACCCATGTCGGTAAACTTTACTCCCGACCAAGAACCATTCACTCTGGTCGCAAATTGCCATGTACCAAGAAGGGCCATTAAGGCCTGCCTAAGGTCCTCACTGATACCCAGGCCACGCAAAGAATGATCCAGCCAAGCCACATCGACCATGTTGTATGCTGCTTTAACATCCAGGAAAACCACGACTGCAATGCAGTCATTTACCCAGGCCTCCCTAATGCCAGACTCGAGATACAACATCGCATCCTGAGCTCCTCTATGCTTCTGGAAGCCAAATTGGACTCCAAAAAGCTTGTCAGAGTCCTCCAATTGACACACAACTCTGTTGATAAGAATTCTCTCATAGACTTTTCAAGGGCAAGAGAGAAGGGCAATTGGCTGTAGCTCATGACTGCAGACAACACCTATCCCCTGCCCAACACAGGGGTGAGAATAGAAAATAGCCAAGATTAGGGCACTTGAGCTTCATTCAAGAGACTCTGATAATACTCTAGCACGTCAGAGCGGCCTGCCTCATCCAGGCTTTGCAGGTCAGCATAGGTAACGCTATCTATTCCCGCAGCACTACCTGGCTTACAGGCCTGCAAGGCTGCCGAGAGTTCAAGTAAGCTCAATGGCACCACTGGCGCGACACAGAAACAGAAACGGTAACCGTGGGGGGAGGGGGACCCTTTGGAGCCCCGTAAACCGATGCAAAATTATTATTAAAAGCATTCGCTAGACTGGCTCCACGGAGAACATTCCCTGTCTGGTCAAATGCCCATGTCACTGCAGGACTGGAGTCTTGTGGGCGAACCAAAGCCCAGACTTTTGAGATAGGCAAACCCTGCGATACCTGCTCACTTAATCTATGCCCAAAGTTACCCTTTTCCCTACGCAAAATAAACCTCATTTCTTGGACTACCTACTCATACCACCTGGCATCAGAGCGATACCTCATATGCCGCTGCCAAGCCTTACGCCTATCACAGATAGCCATTCTACAAGCAGAGGTCCACCAGACTGGATTTTGTCGTTTTACAGAAGACCTTTTATGCACCCGTCGTTTTTCCCGAAGCTACTTTCTAATCCACACAGCGAAAGAACCAAAATCAATTTGTGGATATTCGCTGGACAGATGTCTCGGCTGGTTCATGGGGGCAAGAGCTCTACTGGACAGTACCACAGGGAAGTGGTTACTGCCTCTGAGATCAGACAAAAACCATGAACGATAACTGCGATGCCAAGTCTGAGGAACATAGGAAAAGATCCAGCACGGATTCTGGCACAAAAGAACCGTACTGCCTTACGAAAGTAATAGAACCGTTTTGGATAACCTCAAAGTGGAGATGATCCAAAGAGCCTGCAATAATTCTTCCCCTGGGATCACAGCGAGTACTCCCCTAGAGCGTGTGGTGAACGTTGAAGTCTCCTCCCAGAATCAACGGACCAGGGAGAGAGTCAACCCACGCCACCCACTCTGGATCAGAAAACCGCCAATCCACGTGGACAGCCCATAGAATGATCCATCGGGTTTCCCACCAAACTTGAATAAGACAAGCATCAATACCTCTAAACAACGGATATGGGATGATAGAGAAGGGGATTGAATCTCTGAAAAATACACTAATTCCTCACATGCCTGGCCCACTAATGCCATGAAAGTCCTTAATTGCAAGGACATACCCTATGGGAATTTAGCTCCTACTACTCCTAAAATATCTACATCACAGCACAACTTCTCCACATCCTCAATTTTACTATTTGCTCCCCTCGCGTTCCACACACAAAACTTGAACGTACTTTGTGATAGGGGACCGAAACTTACAAATTACAAACAATTGCAATTAGCCTGTGATGTAATAATCATTACATCGAGTTTGTAATTTTCTGTAGATAGCATAAAACTACACAAAATGTGGATCGATGCTAATGGCGAATGAACAAAAGAAAAGATGCGGCTAGTTTATGTTTATTATGAAATTGCAGAATTGCTTGAATTCAAAACGGTCTATCGAATTTCTCTGTTGGATATTATTTTAAACTGCTGAATGATGGGAAGGACGCTTTGTTAGGAAGGACGCTTCACCAACTGTTAGAAAATCCTAGTTCACCCATTCAACTTAATTGTGCAGCTTGAAGAAGTATATTTAATTCAATATCTTTACAAATTTTCTCCGATTACCACTTCGTCTTACAAAGATAAAATATGGCCCCAGTTTACAAAAAAAAAATATCGTATTTAGCCTTGGTGGAAAGAGCAGAACTTTCCATCTTTCAGAACGGAATAAGTATATCTAAGTTAATTAGAAAACTCCTAGCAGTGCATTAATTGGAAAATCACTAAGCATTTTAACTGCTATTACACTACCACTTCACCTTTAAATGGGAATAAGGTGGTCCCTATTTAATTAGCCATGATGGAAAGAAGCCATCACCACCTTTCAAAAAGGTTAAGTATATTAGTTTAAATTAATTGGGATGCTTGAGGAGTACATTTAATTAGAAAATCGCAATGCATTTGACCGATATATCATTACCACTTCACCTTTAAACGGACGCAGCTTAGAATGACACCAATTTTGTTTCACCTTGGTGGATAGTACACAATCCCACCTTTAGGAAAAGGCTAGACATCTCAATTTAGGTTAATTACAGTGTTCACAGACATATTTTGAATTCGAAAATGACTATACATTTTTTCTGCTGTAACTTCCTACGAAGTCATCAAATAGGCTTAGAGCATTCCTTAACTAAACTATTGAATCATTACTGACTTCATTGGAAAGAAGACACAACACTACTTTTCAGTAAAGCCCTAGTATGTCTATTTCAGTTACTTAGGTAGTTTTAAGGAGTACATTTAAGACGTTACGAGAAAAACGTCGTTGGGCATCGTACAACCCCCAAACCCTCAGATGGAAGAGCCAACGTGTGGTAAGTATGATATTTACTATTAAATCTCTTATCGACTATACTAACATGTTATTAGATACTACATATTCTACAGCTTTTCTACCCTTACCATACAGGTTTCAACATAAAAAGAATGTAAATGAAATCGATCATATATCCATATTTACGGGGGTGCATGGAGGTTGGAGTGTTTCGCTAATTCACCACTTAGTAAATTTGATGTCCATCCCAGAAGAGCACCAATAATCAATATAAGTATACCATCATGACAAACGATCAATATACAACATAACAAACATAATTGCAATTACATTCTTAATGTTATAATTATCCCAAAGCATAGTTAAACTGATAAACCGTGCGGCAACCATAACTTTTGTAAAAACAGTATGCAACCGCTCTCACATTACTTCCATATTGGGAGTAAGTTTAAAATAAAATCAGGTGGTGTACATTACTTCCGTCATCGAGCATACATTGGCAAGATGTTAGAGAGGTTTAACATTTAATTTTGTGAAATTTACTATTATAGTGACTGATAACACTACTTGATATTGTTTACATGGTTATTACGGTGGTTATGTACTCAGCAAGCCGAAGCCCTATTGATTGTACACCTGCAAGGGAAATTCTGCACTACTTACGTGTCATTATTGTCCGGTAATTATTTTTCCAGCAAACAAGGATTGTTTTTGCTTATATAAACCACACAAAAAACACTGGATGCTCGCATAACAGTCTTTTATACCGAAACCCCCATTATTTGGAAAGTAAGTAAGCAAAAGTGTATTTCTCTATCGACCATGGAATCAGAATATTGGACGTTATGTTTAGCTGGAGGAGAAACTTTTGGTTGCACGCCCTTCTAAAGGAGAGACGCATTTTTTTGGGATAAAACTCTATATGTCGGGATCAAAATATCCACGGCTAAACGGATAAAAATATTTACCGTTTAGTCAGACAGAAGATTGATGACGATGTTACAGATGTGTCCACCTGACAGAAATTGGTTGATATTTGTGCAAATGCACTATAAACACTAACACATACTAATTTTTTGATCGCTCTGTTATACTTTCCAATTTCATTCCAATTTCAGGTGACATGTTTTTTCTTAAGGGGTGACCACATCACATGGAGTATGTCAGTACCTAGAGCTAATGGCCTGGCTCCGCACCCCAAGAACGACTTCACCTCACAGAAGCTGGTAACCAAGTGTTTGCAATGAACTGATATGACTGACTGATTTTCATGATCGAAAATAATATTTTCTGACCCCACCAAATGCATTATACCACTATTGTATCCAACTATATTTGCGAACAAAACTGCTGGTTGATAGAGAAGCCGTATTCAGCTTTACTTTGGTTGAGTCCTCCCGCCTTTTAGGATACGTTTTTGTGTAAAACAATTCCTTTCCAATACGTTTTCAAGTGGTGCAGCAAATTTCAGTGTTGTTTACAAGTTCATAGCCTGTGTGATCTTCCTTAGTTTCCACTTCTCTCCATCACTTCAGAACATTCGACTATGTCTACTACTTCATGTGACAGTGGCAGCCATGAATGAATGAATAGAACTGTTGTAATTATACACGTTAATAAAATATGATCAACACGTTAAAGTGAAATCGCAAACCAAAGGATAAAGCTGACAAGGTGTAAAAAATGAAGTTTCTTTTCGAATCATCAATAAGAAAGAAGACACCAATACGAAAGAATGGAAAAATAAGTGATAAAGACCTAGCTCAATTTAATTAAATATCTAAATAAATACAGATGCAAACCTATTTACGTTGTCTTTTGGGGTTATATGTCAGACTACTAGAAGAGGAAAATCGAACCCACAGCAGGGAATTCGAGTTTTGGTCACATCACTTGAATTAAGCGTAAATGCATACGCAACGAGTTTTGTCACTAAAGAATATTACTGTTCTGTGTTAGATCTTTATTATACAAGACGAAAAAGCCATTGATTCAAGATGGGTTAAATAAATACGGATGCAAACCTATTTTCGTTGCCTTTTGGAATCGAACCCACGACCATTGAAATAAACGGCCGAGGGCCTACCACTGAGCCATACTGATATGGCCAAAAGGAACGTCCATAGGCAGCATTTAACATGCGCACATATACATGAAACATAAATTTTTCCAGTCGTATTTATTTAACCCATCTTGAGCCATTGGCCTTTCCGTCCTGTATAACCAATTATTTCACGCTTCTTGTGTGTTCCTTTCAATTTCAATAGTGTGTGGCGCGCAATCAAACATCCCTCCACTGCCAATTGATACAAGTGTATGTTTACATGTATGTGAGTAACATACATCCAAAAGGCAACGTATATAGGTTTGCATCCGTATTTATTTAATCCATCTTGAACCTTTGGCTTTTCCGTCCTGTATAATAAAGATCTAACACAGAATAGTAATATTCTTTAGTGACAAAGCTCATTGCGTATGCTTTTACGTTTAATTCAAGTGATGTGACCAAAACTCGTTGAGACTTATGGGTGTATATTGATTTGTCTTCCCTCTCCATTGTCTATAACGAGCACATTCTGTCCAATGAAATCCTGGTCACAGTTTTGACCATAATAACTGGTACCTATGTATTTGCCACTGTTCAGTGAATTATATCTCCTATTCGAATCCGGGTCGGATCACTTGAATGAAACGTAAGTGAATAACGTAGCTTATGCTGATGGCTTATTCCCAATTTAAATGAATAAAATAAAATAGAATAAATGAAACAATAAATAAGTAACCAAGTAACACAACAATTTGTTCAAAGGAGCAATAATCCTCCTCTACCCTCGCAAACCCGACAATACTCAAATAATAAACCAACAGACAATAAACCAACAGAAAACAAATGAACCAAACCTCAAAGACATACATGTCAGAAAAACCAACGCAGAACTTTAAACTTCCCATTTCAAATTCAAATTCCTATTCCCAACTAAAACTAAATGCAAACTCTACTTTAAGCTAAAACTTTAACTCCACAGTTTTAAGGAAATTTCTACAATAAAGAATGCCTCCATTCCCCACTCCCAAGCAACAAACAAAATTCAAAATTCTACACTGACCAACTACAGCACTTATACATCCCATCAATGCCATGCTACATTTCATTCACCCACTTTAGCCATTCTGTTGCCCTCCATAGTTCCCAAGACCTTAATCCATATTGCTTCATATTACCACCTACATCACAACTGAAGCTCTTTATCCAGGATGGTACTCTTTCCCCAATCTATTTCATCTTTGATCGAATGGCATCTTTTGCCAAAGCACACCGTTCATTCATGATGTCTCCTTCATTCGACTTTGAAGTATGCTTCTTGTCTCACCCACATACACCTTGTCACACAGCGTATGTGGAATATAGTAAACTATCCCCCATTCGTGTTTAGTGTCGGAGGCACACCTAACATTGCTAATGATGTTGACAAAACTTTTTCCATTCTTGGAAATTACTTAAGCCACTCCCTCAACTGCTACCTAATTTTCCAACTAATTTTTTCCATATATGGGATCAAAAGAGCACGTAGACTTGGTTTACTTGCATCCTTCCTTGTCTTTTCTTAATCGTGTAACCATTGGTAAACTTTCTTTCTCCCAAAATCGACTACTGGTTACTCTTTTCCAAAATTTTTCTTTCACTCTTTTCCTGGCTCAACAATCCTTGAAGCTACTTTCATTCTATTTATTCTTCCATGATCCTTTCACACCTCTTTCTTCACTGAAAGAGTGTGGGTCGACTATTTATGTAAATCAGCTGATTAGTGGTGTACCACAGAGCAGTGAATTGGGTCAGTCCAGGATAAAAAAAACACAGACTGGCAGAGTTCCTGAAGTTCCAGCTTGTAAAGATCAAGAACAACCGCGGTCCAACACTGAAACAGTATTCTACACAAACCTAGCTGCCAAATACATAGCCCCTTTATTGTGTTGTGAAGAAGATGTCTCCAGGCATTCATCGATTAGTGGTCTACTACAAGGCTGTGTATTGGGCTGTCCAGGAAGAAGGTGCTAGAATTCATCGCATTTGCCGATTTTTTTCTGGAAATTTATTTGATCATTTTCGGAAACAGCGGCCCTACTGTACAAATGAACCAAATTTTTCTTTCAGGGATTGAATGGCCTCTTTATGAATTTCCATCCACTGGAATTTTACATCTTTCTTGATTTAAAATTCCAGTGGATGGAAATTCATGAAGAGGCTATTCAATCCCTGAAAGATAAACTGGCCCTGGGACTACCCGAGTTCTGACGAAAATTTATCATCGAATCAGATGCCTTGGATCAAGGACTTGGTGTGATGATCTCACTTTCAGCACAAGAAACAGTCCACAGTCATCTAGCTCTTCAGCCAGACCTTGAAGGACAGCGAGAAGGCATGAACTACTTTCGAAGGGGCTCTCACCATTGCGGAAGTGGCGGAGAAGTGGCGATACTAAGTCAAAGGAGAACACTTTTTGTTGATCACAGAAAACGAAGCGCTCAAGTGGGTTTTATCTAACAACAAGACATCGGGACGCACTACACGCTGGGTAATCAGGATTCAGATGTTTGACTTCACGGTTGCACACCAGGCTGGCAAGCAGAATGTTGTTGCTGATGCACTATCCAGGGACCCTCCACCGGACATGCACTTCCCACAGTCACTTCGCTAGAGACCAAACCACATTTCCTAAGTTCTACCTTTGGGACGCCCAGTTGTGGATCTTCACGATCAAACAGAAACTGAAGGAGGATCAGAGGAACGACCCAGATATTGCCAGAATCTGCAAAGTTCTCTTCAAACCGAGTCACGTTTTGAAGCAGGAAGAGAGAAAGGCAACTTCCTAGTGAGTGTGCAGGAGAAGTATGCATTTGATGGAGAAGGTCTACTCTACTATAAAGACCCGAGCATTCCAGATTGAGGAAGGATCAATGGAAACTTGTGTCTCTACGTGCCCAAGTCTCTTCATCACACCTACTTGCATCTCTGCCATGACCATCAACAGGCTGGGCATCTAGGAATACACAAAACTTTTGTAAGACTATCATGGATCACCTACTAGCTACGTCTTTTCACTGATTCTGTCAAGTATGTGCGCTCACGCTCAGTGTGTCAAGTCATCAATGTTGCTCAAATCAAGAAAGAAGAAAACCAGCAACCCTTTATACCAGACTATCCTATGCACATGGTTGGGATAGACTTCGTCGGCTCATTGAAAGAAACCTATACCAGGAACAAGTATATCCTTTTCATGGTCAATTACTGCACGAAATTCGTTTGGCTGGTTTCCACAAGGTTCACAACTCTGAAGACGGCAGCAACAAGGTACTTGCAGGATGTGGTGGATGAAAATGGGTCACCTGACTAAGTGGTTTCGGACAATGATGCATCATTTGTCGGGAAGATGTTTGAGGCAATGCAACAAGTCTCTGAAGTCCACCACAACAGAACTACGACATATCACCCGCAAGCCAATGCGATGGAGCAAGTCAATCGCTCCATGAAAGCCACTCTCAGGGCATTCACTAACGAATATAAAGACCAATGGGGATCTGTTACTGCCTGTGCTACAGTATGCCATGAGGACAATACCCCACGGCAGTGTGGGAGTAATTCACTTTTATCTGTGCCAGAGACCTAAGAAACTCCCTGCAGATGCTTCGCCTACCAGCTAATCAATCAACCCTCACTGTGCAGGAGTATGCGGAGCAAAATCCTGTTGCCATGGAACAAACTCACGACCTGGTCCATGCGCACCTCACAGTAGCACAAAGAATGCAAAAAGAAATAGCAGAGTTACAGGAGCGCCAGCTTGTAAAGATCAAGAATCAGCCGATGTCCAACGCTCAAACAGTATATCTCTGCAAAACTAGCTGCCAAATACAGCCCCTTATCTCCAGCCATCCGTCGAGTGGTTGCCACCAATGATGCATCGGATGTTAAAATTATGAACACTGTGGACATGGATACTTCCATCCTCGCATCATGGACCGGCATGGCCCCATTGATGATGAAGCAGAGCAGAGCAATGGGACCAACAGCGAAGAGATCGAAGTGATCGTAGTGAGCATGATCGGACAGCGTAGGAGTAGGACAGCGAGAATTTGCCAGATGAGGAAACAGCTGCTGAGGGTCCGGAGGGTGACGTCGGAGAAGAAGACGATGATGAAAGACTGGATGAAGAAGATGACACCTTTGATACTTCCAAGTCGAAGAGGACGCCCAAATCTCCATCTACCTGGAAGAGAGACTATGTGTGAGTACTAACAGAAGCGCCATTGCCATTTTCTGATGTGTGCGGCTACGAGTGGTCGGAAACGCCTGATGGATAATCTTACATGATTCGTTTTCTGGGAGAAAGCAGTTTTTGTGCTGTGCATGGACTGAACTGGTGTTGCAGCATTTTTGGAGAAAGTAGGTCTTGTAGGTTAGCATTTGGAGAAAATGGATTTTTGTACTTCTTCCAAGTCATCGTGAGTGGCGTGGCTCTAAGTCTGATGCCTGGCAAGCTCGTGGAATGGAGTGCCCCATGGCTTTGTGCTAGTTCATTGGTTGGTTCGTTGTTTCCTTACTTGCGTCATACCCTCTGTGCTTTGTGTACCGACTCAATTTGAGAATGTGCAAATTCATTTTCGAGATTGTTCTTCGTTGGATGGACTGTGCAGTGTGGACGTGGAACAGCTACCCTGTGGTGAAGGAAGGTCAGTCTGAGTAATGGGTGAATTACAGCATTGTCTGTACTAAGACGTGATTTCTGGATTGTTTAAGTCACACATGAGTGTAACAACTATCTACTAATAAGGACTAAGTCTTGAACGAACTGTTGTGTCACGCAACCCTTGTTCTTTTCACTGAAAGCCTTGTGAATTTTGGACTAAGTCGGTGCTGCTGAAAAGTGTTTTTCCCCTTGTGCATGCAAGATCGCCCCGAAACTCATTTTTCAAAGATGTGTTAATACATGCAGAAAAGGCTTGCAATTGTCTATTTTCTCGATTTACGATGTGATTTGAAACTGCGAGTTCACTCTAAAATGTACTGTTGGCGGACTGACGCTGTTATTTCAGGAGGGAGCTCGTCATGGTTGTCTTCCCGGAGGCCGTTGCCATACTCTTATGTGACCCTCCTTGGCTTGCCTGTGCCAACATCTCTCTCTCTGTAAAGTGCCTAAGGCTATTCTCTTGGAGACGAGAGAGAGATGCAGGATCATGGTTAATGGCATAGCATGGTTCTTGTAATGCTGTTAAATCTGATTAAATTATCATCATTAATAATTCATCAGCTCTCTATCCACTCAATTAGTTATGTCCCAGATCAGGGCATCTGGGAACATAACACCATTTAGTTCAATACACCAGTCACAGGTCACAGTTCGCAGGTCATATTATTAATTCCCACAATTTTACCAATAGTATTACTTTACTTAAGAAATATGTTCCCAAGTGCCCAACTAACTTTAGACACAAATGGGATCGCAGGTTTTAACTGGGATTCACTTGTCCCTACACAAGGCAAACGAGCCTCATGCAACCGCTTCTCAACCTCACACGCTAACTACCTCGTGTTGGTCAACTTTTATGTTTATTTTGTCTATAAAATTTTATTAAAAAATCATTTAATATTATTTTTTTATTCGCAGATAATTTACAGTTTAGTTTATTTTTATATCGCTTTTATGTTATTTTTTAATGTAATTTTATTTACTTATTTACTTTATATTTTACCAATAAAAATGTTTTATTTGTTTTATTTAATATTTCTCTTTATTCAGAAATTTTATTGAAGATCTATTTTTCACAACTATCGATTTAATTATCCTTCCTGTCGAATCCTATCGTTGTCAGAGTTCAGAAAATGATAACGACAATGGGTACAAATGCTAACTTATTTTTAAAATAAATCATTAAAACGTGTTGAAACAAGTATTTGGTTGCAGTTTCTGATGTTATATGTTTAGCTGCAGCAAATGCAGCAGCGCAAGCAAGAGACCTAATTCGAAAAAAAAATACCAACACTTTCGTGAACAGCAACCTTGAACAGCAACCTATTTTTCCGTACAAGGTAATGGTCATTTTCCCCCAAATTACTTGCCTCGCTGGCGTTACCACGTTCGATGTGGCTAAACATAATAACAGAGTTAATTTCCATTCATTAATGTTCTGGTCGAAATCAGGTTTTCTTGTTGCGCTCTAATCTCGTTGTAGGCGGCGGCATCACCATTGCTGTTAGTATCATTTTAACACCTATTTAATAATCATCATACCCATTAAAAACTTACGGTCGGCGTGTCGGTCGGTTTGTTTATATGTACGTCTTCTCCTTCGAAAGTAGGAAGGCTAGAAATGTAAGAAAGGTCTCGAAAGACAGGAAATTACTCCGGATATCGTTTAGGCGTATTTTCGCAGTTCTAAGTAAAAGTTTTCCCCTAGAAAAATCGAAAAAACCCGTTTGGACCATTGTTGAAACGAATTTTTCAAAGTTGATTGTTAGTATCGGAATATCACATATTCCTGATGAGAGGATGGCCCACAATTATTGTGCCACGTAGGCGGCGCGTGGTCTAGTAGCGTTGTCGGTGGGATTATGGCTAGCAATCCGAATAGCTGTCATTCAAGAATGAGGCACGTGCAGATCACTCATGGGACGACTATTGGGAGTTGTATTTTAGGTATTTCAAATTCAAACTGCCGATTTGGCCGTAAATTTAAATGAAATTACGTAAAGGTACGAAAAGATTAAATGATAAATGCAAATTAGGCCTACTTAAACGAACTATATTGATAACAGAAAAGGGTGTTAGAAGTATTTCTACATTAGCATTTGTAAAACATCGACATTCGATCAATATGCCATTATGTGGTGCTCTACTCAACAGTCTAGCTTGTGGTAAACACGCATATCGGGGTATGATTTCGTACTGCGTGTAGGCTGACTTGCATTAAAACCTCACGAAACGGTTGGTTAACTCTGTCAACAAACCTTTGTGTTAATGTTTGTTCAACGACGGATTATTATCTTTTGATGTTTTACAACTATTTCGCTATTGGGAATGGGGAGACATAAATTAATGCACAACAACGCTAAAGCACACAAAGCAGGACGTAAAGTAAACATTCCTAAAATAAGTGAAACAAGAAAATCTATGTATGGATGGCAGGGGTTTGGTGGTACTAACACGAATTTTAGGTGACTTGCGATTCCTGGTGTTCAGCTCTGGTGTTGCTTCTACATCTTACGCAGCACAATTTATTGGAATAAAGACATCTGTTCACGACAGGGATCAGGTTACAAAATTAGTAGCAAGACCTACTATGATATAAACAAAGAAAAATGAAAGAGTACACACAAGTTATAGTTTGTTTATGAACTGAAACATTACGAAAAACGCGCACTACAATGTTCATGATCGTTTTTTGGTGTGAAATTCTCCATCAGCAGCATAAATGTTAAAACAAGAAATGTCCTCGAGCGAAGCGAGATGACGCCGAATGAGTGAGCGTAAGCGAGCGACTCGGCTGGTTTATTTTAAAAATAAGTAAGCACTTGCGGGCGTTTTCGTTAAAATTTTCTGAACTTTAACGACGGAAATATTCGGCAGGTAGGAGAATTAAGTCGAGTGTTAAACGTGTGTCTTCTATATAATTACCCTAAATTCATTAGTTATTATTGAAAACTAGAGGAAGCCTGGATGGTGTTAAATGGAAACCCACCAACTAATGGAAATCCACTATAAAATGACATCCCGACCAATCAGATTTTTGCACATACTGGCTAACAAACAGATCCCATGCACGATATAGGCCGGAACACTTTTCCCGCATCCCGTATCCAAGCACTGACATTTGAATATTTCATTTACGGACATCTTGTAGTTACGGATCATTTTGCAACTTAGCAATGATGAGCGTGGTACACCACAAGTTTAAAGTTGTTGTTAACGCGACTGTTATATTCTTTTTGTTGCCGGGTACTTTGCGTGGCCGTTTCCTATTCTAATATAGTCGAACCTTCTTTTTTTTTTCGCCCGTCATTCAGTATTATTATGCAGATTTGGTCTTGTTCGGCGACCAGTTTTCTCTGTATTTGTTTTCTTTGTTTTTGTGGTTTTGGGAACAACTGTATTTGAATGGCATTCTTGCGTTACTTCTTGCAATGTGCCAATGACTAGTGAGATGATATTAGTAGTGGCCGTTATGTAGCCTTTTGGTTTATTTTGGTGGTATTTTGGTCAAAAGGTTTCACTGAAAAAAAAATTACTGTGTAAATGCTGCTTTGTAGATTTTTTCAGATACATTGTAGGCACTTACAACGTGCATTACTTGCTAGAATAACTAACATAACAATTGACAAGTACTTCATTTAGCGTTTGAAATCATAAAATTATAGAGAAACTTTGCTTGAATGCATTCTGGAAAGTTCTTTCAACTATTACATTATTCTATTTTATGGATCAGTGGTCTGGTCATCTAGTATTCTGGATATGATGTAAAAATTGCTGTTGAGATTATGATATAACTTAATATATTGTTTTCTGTTCTGTATTATAATTGATGCCTTACCAATGACCTTTTTGTTGCAGGCCATTATTGACTATCTTTTCTTACTTCTTATTCCTGTTATAACATGTTACTGCTCTGACAAAAATTACAGTTAGATTTTACGTCTTTATGTCTGCTTCATCAGTGCATAGGTGATTTCCTCTTTGATGCGAGGGTATAACTGAGAACTATAAACTGGGGAGATTAAACTCTGAAAAGGAGATGACAGCAGTTTAGTAGGTGGGATCATTTTTGTAATGACGTGTGAGGAAGAGGGCATTCAACCATGGGAACTTTGCTGAATAAGTTGATACACTCATGTATTACTGAAGCTTGTGGTTGAAAAAGCATGCAGAAAATGAGAAGAGGGAATAAATAAGCTCTTCCTCGTAATTACTAGTGACTTAGCTGATTGTTCTCGGTAGCAGTTGGTTGCCATCCATCGCAGCCTTTAATCAAATGACTCAAGGAAACGTTTACGTGTGTAAAAAAACTAGAAGGTGAAGAAAATTCCTTTCACCCTTTCTCATGGATCCTGTAGGTTATATAGGTCGGTTGCACTGCAAGAGGATGCTAATTGCATTGAAACCATGGCTGATGGGACTTGCAACAACCGATTCTATGGCTCAGAGGCTCACAATTGCATTTTTTTTTACTTGTTTGTCAGAGTTTGAGTAACATACTAATCACTTATTTCTAGCCTGAACACGGTATATAAAAAACTAATCCTGAAAATCAATTTTAACGAAATTTAGTTGTAAGTGCATTAAGTTTTCACAATAATACTCTGCTATGAGAGCTATTTGACCAATAAAATACATCATTCAGCTCAAACGTCTGGCTAACGTTGTATGATGGCAATCATAAAAAAAGAAACTCCAGATAAAAAGTTAATATGCACTTCAGTTTAGAATGCCCATCTGTTACAGATCTTGTAAGTTTTGCATATGCCATGTAAGTGCTGGCCCCATTAACCATACACAAACACCACCGAAAGTCCAATTCAGCTGATAATACCTCTGTTGGAGTGCCAACATTTCCCATCAAGACCACACATTGTTAAAAACTTCCCAAGCAATGTGGTACAAAGAAAGGGTATTTGTTTCTATTTTTTTTTAACTATAGAAGTGTTTGCGTAGTCTGTATGAGTTGTTTTGGCTTGTGCAATAGTGTGTCATATGCCCTCTATCATTACATATGAAACATCACACTTCTAATCATTAGGCTGTACGGCGCATCAAAAGATTATGGTTAGCAGACCTCAAAAACATATTACCAGTTGTTGGTGATGTAATTTTACGAAACTTTTTACCAGTGCATTGTTTTGCTGGGTTGCCAACAGCCTACAAAGTTAGGTTTCAAATTCGACGGTGATGCCTAAAGCTGCGAGGATCTGTAACGTGAAAAAGGAACGCTTTCCAGACCTACGTGTAAACATTCTTTGTTGCTTAGGTGTCCAGAATGCGTCGTTATGGTTCGACCAGGTCCTTTAGTTATATCCTGTAAACAATTTCATGATACACTAACGATGTACCCATCAATGCAGAAAAACTCTAGCTAATCGTGTCTTACAGCACCGTCTAGCCTACCAAACAAATCTTCAAGGCTACATGATTACCATTCGGCCAGGTCATTTAGTTACATCTTGTATACAATTAAG
>JAHWFP010140679.1:41856-56983 GCA_023313725.1 Lithobius niger | reverse complement strand
GAGGTCATAGGCCTTGTTCGTACCAACGTTTTAAGCTATTAAATGAAAATAATCTGATCATTAGTCGAACTACAAGTGAGGCTAAAGAGTCCCAACAACACTAAAAACAACATGAAATTTTCAAACTGTGTAGGCCTAGTGGTACAATTTAGTGTTGTTATCACGCGCTGTTTCATTAGTTTCCCGTTAACTACAGTACAGTATTTTTCTACGAATGGGGGTTTATTTTATTAGGGAGTTCTTATAATAATATATAAATCTCACGTTCAACAAGACCATGATCTAATTTTTGCACTTTTGCGCCTTGTTGTCAGTGTTTATATTTCAAAATTAGGTTTTAGCCAAATCCTGTTACGAAATTGGCATTGTGTGAATTTCTGCTATTTTTTTTTTTTGCATAACGTTTATGATTTTTTGAAGTTTTGCCCTTGTTTCCTTTTATAACACCATGATTACAGCAATGTTTCATTCCGTGTTACTGAATTTATTTGGCCACTAAATTTATACTTTACTTGTTTGTTTATATTCAAAAATCTAAATAAATTCTCAGTTAAGTTATTTGTGAAATACTTCAATGTATTAGTTTAGAATATAATTTTAAGGGATCTTTTAAAACTTTTCATTGCACAGAAATTGGTTGCTACTATTAGCAGCAGTAACCAAGAAACCCAAAAGTGGTACTGTGACAGATTAGCCACCGAAGAGATGCTTCACCGTATAGCAAATTCATTTAGCTTAAAAGTGGTTCGAAAATGGATCACTGGATGGCGCTCACAATCGATTCATGTGAAAAATGGGTGAATGGTAATAAAATAGAGAATTAGGTTCCTTTTTCAGTTATTACAAGCTTGATTCATGAGTTGCAGTTTTAACTAGTATTTTAAACTGGCACGTATGTAGGTATTAGGAAAGGGAAGGCAAGTGAAAGTGACAGTCTGTTCCACAGATTAGAAAGTTTAGGTTAAACTCTCTAATCTGTGGTCTGTTCGAAGTAGAATTGCTGCCACTCCAGACGCGTCCGACGGTTGCCATGTTTCCGAGCGAGAGAACGACCAATCAGAGGGCACGATTTGGCCGCCTATGCTGAACTGTTTACGAAAAAAATTATGCGGCTAGGACAGGGAAATCATTAGCTGAGATTACCACTTTGGACTGGATGCCGTTGATGTTTTTTACGATCACATGGTTAAAGAAAGTCAAGATTAAGACGAACTGTTGTCAAAGATTAAACCTTTTAATCTCACAGATGAAGAAACACTCGACTTCTACAATGCCACCGTTTGTCACTACTGCAAGAAAAGTTCAAGGCCTTCCCCAAATTTCTACCGAAGAGTGAGCATAAAGTCAGAGACCATTGCCACGTCAGTGGAAAATACAGGGAAGCCGCTCACTCAAAATGTAACTTGTGTGCTAGAGAACAAAGAACCATCCCGGTCATATTCCACGGTCTAGAGGGTTACGACATGCATTTATTAGTACAAGCAGTGCATAAATTCCCTGGAATAAGGGATGTCATCGGTCGGAATACTGAACGGTTTAAGAGCATGACAATTATGACCAAGTAAATTGGAGTAAGTCTCTGTTTCACAGACAGCGTAAATTTCTTAAAATCCTCGCTGGGCACTTTGGTTGGAAACCGTAAAGATGGTAAATTCCCTATTCTCAAAGCTGCCTTGGAGTTGGGATTAAAGTCAAAGTGGTTTGACAACAACACAACTACAGCAAATGCTCTGAATCTTCTGACTCGGAAGAGAGTTTACCCCTGCGAACAACGTGACGGACATGACCGTTTTTGACAGTGAAATTTTACCTACTAGACGATCTTTTTTCTCGCAGTTAAAGGAAAAAGAATTGGCTGGAGAATAATACGCACCAGCTTTAAATCTCTGGTGGAAGATAAGATTCAAAAAGTTTTGTAATTACCATGAAATTTATCAAATGACAGACGTTTTTCTGCTAGCTGACGTGTTTGAAGATTTCTGGAAACTATGTGCTGAAAGCAATAAATTGGACTCCTGTTATTATATTTCGACACCAGGATTCAGTTGGTCTGCCCTCCTGAGAATGTGCAAGTCCAAATTAGAGTTATTCACTCAGGCTGGCAAACACAACCTGACCACTCGCGGCATTCGAGGCAGTGTTTCATTCAGAGCTCAGAAGTACGCTAAACCCAATAACAAATACTTACCCAACAACCAATTTGATCCTAGTCAACCTACCAGCTACATCATCGACATAGATATGAACAACTCGTACGGTTTGGCCATGAGCGATCTTCTACCCTACGATGGGTTCCGGTACCTAACCAAGGAAGAAAATCAAACTTTCAACATTGACGCCGTACCAGATGATTCAGACGTTGGTTACATTCTTGAAGTCGTTCTCTATTATCCTCAGGAGATGCACGACTGTCACAAAGACTATCCCATATCTCCTGAGAAGTTGGAGATGAGGGAAGATCTAGTGTCCCCTTATTCTATAAATCTAGCAACCCATGTCGGACACAAGATTAAACCCAATACCAAACTGGTTCCGAATCTTTTACACAAGAAAAAGTACGTTGTGCATTACCGTAATTTGAAGTTTTACCGACCTCACGGGCTAATTCTCCGGCACATACGAAGAATCCTGAGTTTCAACCAGAGGCCCTGGATGTAAGAATACATCGATTTCGACACCTGCAAGAGACAGGAGTTGACCAAACCATTCGAGACGGTGAACGAGCCAAGCTCCTTTTTACCGACACAAATAGCCTCAGCTATCACATCAAAACCCAGGATATATACGAAGATATGCTACAGGACCGTGAGTGATTTTGATGAGTCATTACCCTGTAAATCACAAGCTTTTCTCCACAACCAACAAACAGGTGTAGACTTCATGTCATGTGATACTGAGTATGGAAACATGGTATGGATAGACTGTAAGTTAAACTATGGCAGTATGTTAAGGCAAGCTGGGAAAGGGTTGACAATTGGGACTTAAAGGGCTACCATTGTGGTGCCTCTATGACGACACCACAAAACAACCAACAAATTAAAAAAATAAAAAAAAGTCTTAAGTTTAGCTGAAAAATACAGAATGTATTACATCTGAAGACATGAATTTTTTTATTACTCACTGCCTACTTTAAGTTGTATTTATTAGGAAGAAAATGTGTCGCTTCAAAGGAAAACTAAACATTTTGTGAAGCTTGTAACCACCCTTTAACTCAACAAAATATCTGAAATTTAATAATGCTTATAAAACTGGTACCATGAAGTCCATCTTGTATTACTATTTGTAATCTAGAAATTGTAATGGATAATTTCGAATAAATTGGTAGTGTTTCCTTCTTTATTTTTGGTTATAACAACTGCTGTCTACAACTGAATTGACGTGTTGCAAACATCCGGCTGCTGAGTACTTCTGGTATTTTCGTTACAGAGGCTGTTAACTTATGCCGGAGGCTGTTTTAGCTCCCAAAGCAGTTGTCCGATCATGAAGGAAATATTTACATGAAAGTAGAAAAAAAAACATGTTTAAAACCGAGAAATCAATTTTTCTCACACACAACTATAAACACTACATGTTGCCAACCATAGGCACAATTTAAAATGCACAGGGTTAATCCCCCGCACGAATAACTATTACGCGCTGCGTGTGAAGTAAGGCAGCGTGTCAGGATTGTGGCACACTTCAGGTCAGCCACGATCAACGTAACGATATACCTTTGACAATAATTTGTCACGCTTGCTTTCAATAACAAAGGCTTCGTTTAGCACTGGTAAGTTGGAAATTGTTTCCAACTGTAGTACATTGTACTGTTTTTCGGTTTCTTCAAACTCCTTGTTGTTAGGGAGTGGAAGTTCGGACAGTGCATCAGCAGTTAGATTCTGCTTGCCGGATATGTGTTGAAAGTCGTAATCTTGGATTATAATGAACCAAAACTTTTGATTTGACAAATAGTTCTTTTACTTTGCTAACAGCTTGTTCACATTCAGTCCCCCATGTCCACTTAACTTTAGGGCTCAACATTCAACAACCAGGTAACAGGGGAAAGAATATGAGCAAGGTTAGGGAGATATTTCGAGTAATGATTCACGAATCCTAAGAAACTTTGTAGTTCTTGAATACAAGGTGGATTCGGTGCGTTTGTGACTGGTTCTATCATCTCAGGAAGTGTATGCAGGCCTTCAGCATTTATCATATGTCCTAAGTATTTCAGTTCAAGTTGCGACAGCTTACACTTGTCGATCCTAAGCCTAGCCCCTGCATCCTGTAAAGCAGGTAGCAGCTGGTTTAACAATTCGTCATGCTTCCCCCCTCCCCCAACCCCCTCCTGCTCACGAGGATGTCATTATGAAATGGTGAACATTTGGTAATTTTAATCGTGATTTGCGTCATGACCCTCTGGAAAATTCCAGGACTGGACGCCAGGCCCCAGAAGTACACCAAGCTAGCGAAAAAGACCCAGGGGAGTGTTAATAGTCAATGCTGCCTGCGACTCAGGATCTAATTCAATTTTCAAATAGGCATCCCTAAGATTGATAAGGCTAAATCTGTCACCATCTGCTAATTCACTAAAAAGCTCTGCAGCTGTGGGATAATGGTCCACCTCCAATTGAGGATTTACGGTGGTTTTGTAATTGCATATAATTCTAATGTCGCCAATAGCCTTATGGACGATCACGATCGGGGTCTACTATTCTGAGGTTGCCACTGGCTCCAGGATTCCTTAGCTAACCAGGCGCTCTATTTCCTGATTATTTTTTTTTTGTTTTAATGCTAAAGGGACAGGGCAAACTCGACTGCACACAGGTTTTGCGTCGTCCTTTAACTGAATCTTTGCTTTGAAGTTTTTGAATTTACCCATACCCTCACTGAAAAGTTTGTGAAAACCTTTAACTATTGCATCAGTGTCAACTGGTTGAATCTTTGCTTTAATCTGTTTAACACTTTTTACTTTAGTTTACAATTCATAATATGGTTCAAAGTTAACTCTAAAGATTGAAAGCCAATCTTTCTCAATTAATGCAGGCTTATACATTTTTTAATAGTGCATCCAAATACTCAGTTTGACCGTTAACAATTACCTTGAGACGTTTTCTCCATCCCTTCGGTGTATGAGTGGGTGGCATATGGACTGAGCTTGAGCGGACAAGACGAAAAATATTTTTCATGGCACTAAATCGGTATTATTGCAGCATCTGGCCCAGAATCTAGCTCCATTTTAAGCTTAACTCCATTGAGGCAGACAGGCATAATCCACCTGTGGATTTTTAATGAGTTGACTACAATGACTATTTTATTAGCAACAACAGGAATTGAACTTTATTCTGCAGCCTCAGACAGTCCTACTGTATTGTTTTGAAGACAATAATCGTCTGGGTCGTAGCGAAGGGTACTTGATTGGAGCGGTGGGGGGGGGGGGAAACTCATTTTGCTTACTCATCTTATTAATTTGCTACGGTTAAAAATATGACAGTAGGGCTTCGAGTACTTTTTAGGGGCTCCAGCAAACTGAGCTAGGAGGTTTGGGGGAACGCTGTAAGCTCCCCACTGGGGTCTGGGGCGGAGCCCCAGAAGCTGAAGTATTTTACGCTATTTTAATACTTGTTTCTGGCTTCCAGTGAACACAGGAGCAACAAATTGTTAAGTAAATTTTGGTGATTTTTTTAATTTTAAATTTTATTGTGACCTATCATGTTTTTTTTTAGATATTTTTATCAAAATTAAATTAAACCGAGTTCAGTTTAAAATTATATAAACAGACCAGCTGGCCTTGACGATTAGGGGTTGGCTTAATTGCACATTTTGGACCTTTAGGTTAAAATGAATGACGGCGACTCCTGTGTGCAAGCATGGGCAGCAGGGGAAGGGTCAGGGATGCAGAAAATTTTTTTAATGGACTTTTAAAAGATGAAATATACTGAAATCCTTTTCTCAGTTTTATCCCAAACTACAAGGCCTAGAGAGGTATAATTGTAAATCAAACTTTCACATTTTAAAACAAAAACATGCTCCAGTTTTAAAATAACACAGTGTCGAAAGACGAAAGAAATGGCAAAACCTTTTATTTCAGTTTTGTCCAAAACAACTTGAGGTACCATTGGAGAAAAACCTCCAAATTTGATGCTATACTAAATAAAACCTATACTTGCAGTAATAGTACTAATAGCTTCAAAACCTTGTAAACATTCATAGCATGGGGCCGTTTTTGGAAATTTCGACTGCTGAAAGTGCCATTTTAGGTTTGTCAGAGTATTTTCCAGTTGGTCACCCCCATCCCCCTTTTGACGGGATCTGAACAATTTATGACCCCCCCCTCCCGTTGAGAGAGTCCAAAAACTTCCTCACTCCCTCTCTCCTCCGGCCGCCCCCGGCGGTAAATAATTACCGGTCTCTTATAGGGTAATTTTTGCCTTCATTTCGTGGCCTTTGGGTCACTTTTGTCCTTTAATATCTTATGAAATCTTATCGTGAAATGAAATCTTCGCAGTTCGACCTTCGCAGTTCGAAATTGTTTTAAATTTTTAACAAGTGTAATTTGGAAAATGTAGTTGTTTCTGCATTAATACAAATTCTAATTTAGTGGCAATAGGTTAACAGAAAAAGGACAACAGAAAAACAAACAGCTGATTCAATTTTTCAAACTCGGTTTTTGATTTTGCCAACTGTACCCATCAGTTTTCATGAAGTACGGCTTTTGTAGACTTTCTGTTTTAACTAAATCCAAGCAACTGATGGGCTGGCAGACGAACTAGTAACTTTGCATTAATTTTTTGAGATTTTATTTGATATCACAACTTCAGACGGCAATAACTTGGCAGAAGTCCTCACTAAGTTTTGTTTTATGCTGCGTTTGTTGATGTTTCTGCTTTACCTAAGAAACGTTTCAAATCCTGGCAGTGATGTTGTGTTTTGGTATATTAATATATCAGTAATTTTCTACCCTCCTAAAATACCAGTTACGAGTTGCTCCACGCTGAAACCCCTTCTGAGCGGCGCTGTCTAACAGAAGAACTATAAGAGGTAAAATAGCCAACTCAATTTTTAGTTTTGCCAACTGTGTACGATTTTCGCAAAGTTAATTGTTAACGACTTCAAACTCGGTGGGGATACAGTTTTTTGCATTTTTTGTTTTTATTTTCTACATTAGCGATGATACTTTTAAGTCATGGTGGTGAATAGTAAACAAAACGGCCAAGTCAATTTTTTTTTTCTGAATTGCTTTATGAAGGTGTTCAAAATTCATCACCCATACTTCAGTCACTTCATATAATTGTGTTGGCATACTGCTTTGTGTTTTTTGGGATCTGTGTTTCCAGCTTATTGTATTTCCTGCAGCAATACCTGCTTTTATCCCCCCGGCCTTTCCTCCTTTTGCACTCTCCTACACTTGCTGAAGCCAGTACCATTACGTGTATTTTTGTGTTATCTTGTTTTGTATGTGTCGCCCATCTCAATGTGATCCTTTTTCATCCTTCAGTGTTGATGCTTATCTCCCTTCCTCCTGCCTCAAGCAAAGCTCCTATTGTTCCTTTTCTGAACTAATAGACATTGTTGAAACCCTATCACACATTGGCAATCATTTCACACTTATTGGTATAAATGTCGAAAGTTTAAATGCAAACTTCCCTCAACTTATAACTTTAACTGAGTCACTCCATGGTCTACCTAGTATTATCGCCATCACAGATACTTGGTCAATAGAATTTGTACGTTCTCTCTGGTTATGATAGTATTGACAAAAATGACCACACAAAAAAGAATGATAATGGAGGTGTAATGTTTTACGTGAAAGACCACATCAATTTCAAACTACGAGATGATTTATGTTTGGAAACTAGCAGATATGTTGCGCAGTCATTATTCATCAAAATTAATCAACAGGCACACAAAAATATTATTGTTGGTGTCATCTATAGACAACAAGGCAATTTCACCGAGTTCAAAGAATGTTTAAGTAGGGTACTGACTAAGGCGTCTAAAGAAAACAAACTTTTGAGTATCTTGGGTGATTTCAACATTAATCTTCTTGATTCAGACAATGATACACAGGCATCTCGTTTTATTGATACTGTACAATGTGCTGGCCTTGTGCCCACCATCAAATAAACCTCACGTATAACTAGCACATTGTCTATCCTGATTGATAACATTTTCTCTAACTATATCATTAACCTTACTTATCAGTCGTGCTTACTGAACCCATCTCGGATCATCTCATTACAGTTCTTACCACATATCTTGGATGCTCTTTCCGTCAGCTTGATACTAACCTTAAACATATTTGCCCTTTTAGCCCCCATTCTGTTGCAAATTTTAAGGCAGCTGTTGAAACTGTAGAGTTTTGCCCTGCTGATGTTTCTTGTGCTCAAGCCGCTTACACCCACTTTTCCAATTCCTTTCTGAACTTGTATAACAAACACTTCCCCTTAAGACCAGTTCGTACATCAAATAAACAGAAAAAACAACCCCTGGATAACTGCAGGCATCATCACCCCCTGCACCGGAAAAGCGAACTTTATCGAATGTTTCTTCGTTTTCCATCAGCTCGTAATGAACAGGCCTATAAAGATTACAATAAAATTAATGTAGTTGTTAAGGCCGCAAAAAAGAATTACATTAAAAGCGAGCTTCTGCTGGCTGCCAATGATGCTAAACGGACATGGGTTATTTTGAACTCCTTAATGGGAAACAAGAAAATAAAAACTTCCCCCGAGGCTCTAAAACATATGGGCAATATGCTGAACAACTCGCTAGATATTGCTACTGCTTTTAATCACTACTTTGTCACGGTTGGCCCTAACCTTGAAAAAAACATACCCACTGTTAATGATCTTAAACTCAACAAACCCTGTAAGCCACCCATCACCTCACTTTTTTTTACCTCAACGACTTCTCACGAGGTTTATCAACTTATCAAAAATCTACCCTGTACATCCTCTGTTGGGAGTCATGGCATCTCAAGTAAAATTGTGAAAGATGTGGCTGATAAAATTGCTCCTGCCTTGGCTTCCATTATTAACCTATCTTTAGAAAAGGCTTTTTTCCATCTGAATTGAAAGCTGCTCGAGTTATACCTGTTCACAAAACTGGTGACAAGCTTGATATTAGCAATTATAGACCTATCTCGATACTGCCTGCTTTTTCTAAAATTTTCGAAAGAGTGGTCTATAGAAAACTGTACTCTTACCTCTCCAACAATACCCTTAGTGATCATCAGTTCGGCTTCCATGCTGGAAAGTCCACTGATATGGCCACATTAACTTTCACACAAGATATTATTTTTGCATTTGAAAGCAACCTTTTCACTATTGCTGTCTTCATCGACCTTAAAAAAGCTTTTGACACTGTCAATCATGGAATCCTTCTTGACAAACTGCACAATCATGGCATCCGCGGCACTCTCCATACTTGGTTCGCCAATTACTTATATGACAGAAAACAATATGTGGACTGTTCTGGTGTGTGCTCTTCCACTGAAAAGATTACCTGTGGTGTACCACAAGGCTCGATACTGGGACATCTTCTCTTTCTACTTTACATTAATAACTTGCCAGTGGCTTCTACTGTTCTGAAAATGATCTTGTTTGCTGATGACACCACGCTGTACCTTTCAGTAAAGAATGTAGAAATTCTAAAAGAAACCTTAAATTCAGAACTAAATAAAATTATGGGTTGGTTGAATCACAACAGACTATCCTTAAACTTAGATAAGACACACTTCATGATCTTCCGACCCCAACAGTGTGAAGATGATCATCCTGTTATTATAAATGACGTCCGTATATCAGAAGTATTTTCTACCAAATTTTTAGGTTTAACAATCAATAGTCACCTCAACTGGAATTCTCACATAAATTATATTGCAAACCTTATCTTCCGAGGTATTGCCATCTACACAAATTAAGTCCTACACTCCCGACAACCTCACTAAAACTACTGTATTTCACTTTAATTCACCAATATCTTAACTACTGCACCTTAACATCTTAACTACTTCTTTTACTCAAGCTCCAAAAAAAGCTACAAGATCTATTGTGCACCAACCCTCCAGGCAACATTCCCTGCCACTTTTTAAACAACTTAAGATCCTACCAATTCGTGATTTTGTATCGTATAAGGTTGGCCTATACACCTTTCCAATCCTGCGTACCAAACCTAATTTTCTCAAGCGAAACTCCAATAATCCCACTCACTTCATTCGAAGCTCATCTCATCTACATCAAGATTTTCATCGAACACTGTCAAGTGCCCGATCCTTAATGGGACAAATCCCTCACATCTGGAATAATATTCCTGATGATTTAAAGAATTCAAACATTACTTTCATTTCTTTCAAGAAAAAGCTTGGTGATTACCTTCTTGCCAAAGCATCCATCGACATTGCCTAATTTAGTTCACTTCCCTTTCTTTCCTGGCCGCTTGTCATGTTTTGTCACTCTCGTCCTGTTTCGTTCTTGTCATTGTCTTCCATTTTTCACCTTCTATTTTGTGTTTACACTTGTCTCTCTACGTTTTTTACTCATGCCTTTAAGATTATTTTGTATTTCTATATATTTTTTTCTCGAAACTCATTGTACGTGTGAATTGTAAATATACACTAGCGAATTTTTGAAATTTTGTAAGCAAATTCTACATTTGTCACTCTGTACTCTGTGCTGTTTTACTGCATTACACATGCTGGGTTTGAAAAGACTACAATGTCTTAAGCAGTGTTTTTTCGACGTTTGTATCTCACCAATGTGAAATAAATGCCCATCTCCCTCTCGCTCTCAATTTCGCCAACTACGCAAACTTTCGCGGAGCTTCTTTTTCCGTACATGGATATGAGGACAGCTGCAGGGAAGCAACCAGAAATGATTAGAGGCAGTGTTTCAGTTACTCCCACACTAGATAGACAAGTGTTGCGAATACTGATGAAAAACAAATGTATTTTAAACTTTACTTTCAAAATGACCGAATGATGATAATAATTAACCAGTACTCGTGGACACGGGAATTTGCAATGAAAATTTATCCGAGTTTGCCAATTTGACAACTCGACTTTGCCAACAGTATGTGTTTCTTGGATGGATGGGGGGGGGAAGCTCCTCCCCATCCCTCCCCCCCCCCCAGTCGCTTCACCCCTGAGCACATCATGCTTTGGTCCCCACCAAGGAAGACTGGTTGACTGAAAAACGCATACTTCGTTTCTTGCAAGGGACGAGGACTAAAGTTTGGTGTTGGGCCCAGACGATGCAGTACTACACTGATTTGGCAAGTTGTTCAGTGACTTGGCAACCGACCACATGCATTATCTCCACCTACGGAAGTGTACCTTTCTTGTGAAGTTCTAACCAACAATGGAGTTGTGTTACTTTCGACGATGGAGAGCTATCTCTCATGGCGTGCAAAAGTGTTTGTGGGCACGTGAACTTTTAATCGAGACCGAGATCCTAACTGCAAATTAGATAAAGCCCATCTCTTTTTTTACAGACTTAAATAAGCTCAAGCAGTCAGTTTTGTTAAGAAATCCCTAATGAAACATATTGACATTATTTACGACAGTGTTCAAGAATGCACAGAGGACAAAAGTGGGGAAATTAATTATGTTTTGACCAAGACTAATACAGCTCAATCTACTGGTGAAACCACAGCCTGGAATTCGACATAGCTGGCAGTCTAATTTAATACAAGGCTCTTATTCCAGGTAGTTTCTTATGTCAGGGGGAGGATTGTTGGTATGTTCATTCATGAAACCATCGCCATCTTGGGGTGCCCCCAACTTTTTACTTAGTCCAAGAAATCCATGACTTACCCCACCATAAATTGCAACAGAAGATCTCATGGTTGTTCCTAACTAAAAAAAACATGCTGAATTCGAAAAAAAATTATTATCCATGCTATCTGCTGTCATTTTCCTGGAAAAAAAATTGGCTTAATTTGCTTATTATAGGTTAAAAATGCCTTTAATACATATATGGAAATACAAAGGAAATTTTAGTGTACCTTGCATTGTGAGGGCAGTTTTTTGCTGGAACCTACTCATAAGGATGTGCATTGTGCACTTTATGATTTTGAAGGGTGCCAGGCTGAAAACCTTGAGGCTTAAAGATGGCGACCAAAGTGATATCTAATTTTTACTCACTTTTTGCCATTTTTGCCTTTTACGCAAGAACCGTTAGTGTTCCGCAAAAACTGTTTGGATGTTGTGTAATTCACAATGTAGGTCCGATGCCTTTTTTCCGCATCTCACGGTTATAGACAAAAACTGTCATGTTGTGCCATTTTCGATCATTTTGACTTATTTAATGCTTACTGGCCGAGTCGCTCGCTAACGCTCGCTCATTCAGCGTCGTCTCGCTTTGCTCGAGGACATTTCTTGTTTTAACATTTATGCTGCTGACGGAGAATTTCACACCAAAAATCGATCATGAACATTGTAGTGCGCGTTTTTCGTAATGTTTCAGTTCATAAACAAACTATGACTTGTGCCTACTCTTTCATTTTTCTTTGTTTATATCATAGTAAGTCTTGCTACTAATTTTGTAACCTGATCCCTGTCGTGAACAGATTTTTTATTCAAATAAATTGTGCTGCGTAAGATGTAGAAGCAACACCAGAGCTGAACACCAGGAATCGCAAGTCAGCTATAATTTATATTATTACGATCAAACCCCTATAAATTCTTATACCATCCATTCATAGGTTTTCTCGTTTCACTTATTTTAGGAATGTTTACTTTACGTCCTGCTTTGTGTGCTTTATCGTTTTTGCATTATTTATGTCTCCCCATCCCCAATGGCGAAGTAGTTGTAAAACATCAAAAGATAATAATGCATCATTGAACAAAGATTAACACAAAGGTTTGTTGACAGAGTTAACCAACCGTTTCGTCAGCCAACACGCAGAACGAAATCATACCCCGATATGCGTGTTTACCACAATTATGCTAGACTATTGAGTAGAGCACCAGCTAATAGCATATTGATCGAATGTCGATGTTTTACAAATGCAAACGTAGAAATATTTCTAACACCCTTTTCTGTTATCAATATAGTTTGTTTAAGTAGGCCTAATTTGCATTTATCATTTAATCTTTTTGTAGCTTTACCTAATTTCATTTAAATTTACGGCCAAATTGGCAGTTTGAATTTGAAATACCCTAAATACAACTCCCAACAGTCGTCCCATGAGTGAGCTGCACGTGCCTCATTCTTGAATGACAGGTATTCGAATTGCAAACCATAATCTCACCGACAACAATACTGGACCACGAGCCGCCTACGTGACACAACAATAATTTATTGTGGACCATCCTCTCAGCAGGAATATGTGATATTCCGAAACTAACAATCAACTGCGAAAAATTCGTTTCAACAATGGTCCAAATGGTTTTTTTTCGTTTTTTCGAGGGGAAAACTTTTACCTAGAATTACGAAAATACGCCTAAACGATATTCGGAGTAATTTCCTGTCTTTCGAAACCTTTCTCCCATTTCTAGCCTTCCTACTTCCGCAGGAGAAGACATATATAGTATAAACAAACAAACCGACCGACCGTAAGTTTTTAATGGTTACTAGCGGAGTCGCTCGCTTCGCTCGCTCATCCGCCGCACCTCGCTGCGCTCGAGGAGAATTCTTTGTGAAACTCGTATGGTGCTGACAAACACTCCCAGCAAAAATTATGAAACAAATGTTCAAGAAAGTTATCCGATTAATGTGCGCGTTTTTCTTAGTGCATCAGTTCATAATACAAGTGGTAAACAAAACTAAAAATGGTCATATAATGTCATTCCAGAATTGTAATGTTAGCATTCTGTATCTAGGTATATTTAGCCTATATTACTTACTAAACGTATTTAGAAAAAAGTGCTGTTTCCGATGACGAATGCTGATTTCGTTCGCGTCGTTCACTCAATCAGCACAACCTCAGAAACGTGACCACCACCATAGCCGACCACCATGAATCACACATCAACAGAACACGCCACGGTTTTTAGTTTAAACAAAACTAAAAATGGTCAAATAATGTCATTCTCGAGTTGTAATGTTATAATTCAGTATCTATACCTGTTGGACTGTTGGGCTGAGGCCAATGACCTTTTATCCAACGTAGAAAGTCGGTCATTTTCACTATGAATAAATATTTAGCCTATATTACTTACTAAATGTATTTAGGAAAAAGTGCTGTTTCCGATGACGAACGCTGATTTCGTTCGCTTCGCTCACTCAATCAGCTCAAACATTACCTCAGAATCGTGACTGGAATCAATCAATATAACCACTAAGAACCACACATCTCTTGAAATTTTTGGTAGCACTACGCTTTACATGGGTTTTCTTGTTTCACTTATTTTAAGAATTTTTTTCCTTTACGTCCTGCTCAGTACAGCTCATTCCATCACCTCTCGTTCTGATGACCCCCACTTGGCGAAACAACTGCAGAACGTCAAGTGACAACGCCACGGTTTGAACGCAAGTTAGGCCTACACAAGTCAATAACTCTTATCCAAACCTGCTCGTGTTTTAGCACAAATAAGGGAAGAACCGGATAACCGACTTTACGTAAACACTAATGCTCGGATATTGCTGGTTGAATTATACAGATGCAGACGTAATAATATTCTTGGCACCCTTTACTGGCCTGAATATGTTTTCTACACGTAATTTAGTATTTAGCATTTATTTTTTTTCTGTTTTTGTGTTACTGCAAAACAATTATTCTCTTGTCCTGGATTTGTCAGTATACAGACTTTCAATGAATAACTCCAAGTTTAAAACGGGTAATAAAATAGTACTGCGAAAAGCTACGCGTCTTTACTGATTGTTACTAAGAACAACAATTTAGTGAATCGCTCCTCATTGGTTTGTTGATGCCAGACTATTGTTGATGGACGTTCCAGAAAAGAATTGGTCAACAATCATGATGTATTGTTGAGGCATTGTTGGGTGATTGTTGTCGGTTGTTGCAAATGGTCATTTTTCGTTAATTTCGGTCATTTAGGACCTAGCTCGGACTTTGAAATACGCCTACATAACGAACGGGTTAATTTGCTTTCTTTTCACAAACTTCTCATTTGTAGCCATCTACTTTCAGAGGAAAAGATGATCATCCCCAACCAACCAACCAACCAACCAACCAACCAACCAACCAA